>JAKXYG010001479.1:1687500-1762500 GCA_025895645.1 Cardicola forsteri | reverse complement strand
AATTTAAATCGAATGATTGGATATTGACCAGTAAAAATTTGACGTAGGTGGGAAGGGAAATAAAAGGACACAATTTTTCTATCCCTAATGTGCGCGCAAGTGGAAGTGTTATAAATTAAGTCTTCAATATGATTGGTTCGTGCGTAAATGGAATTTTTAATTAAAATTACTCATTTGCTGGATGGTTATACTCTCAGAAATATTTACCCCACATTGAAGCATTCTTATTGGTTAAATTTTCGTTTGTCGGTGCTAAAACGGTAGATAATAAAACCAAACATGAAAAAATTTTTTTTAGTTCTAATGATCAGCCTTCGTGGTTATTGGCTTAGATACTTCAGTAGAAGTAGCTTTTAGCACTTGGTGCATTCTTTTATCAAAAGGGGATTTATTGACCTTGAACATGTATATAAGGTAGAAAAATCAATATTTACATAGCACTATACGATTTGTATTGCATTATCGTGTAAATTTGAACTCACATTTAGAAACTTTCCTGTTCCCAATTTACGAGTAATCACACAATCACAAAAGGTTATCTAACTCCTTTTGGTTCCTTTGTTGGCAACTTTTTCCCGTGGTTGGTTTTATTATCTACCGCTAAAAACTAGCTACTCAATCAGGTGAAGCCTTTGGAATAATTGCAAAAAAACTATTACAATTTAAAAATTGTCACTTATGAACTAATTGCTTAATTACTGTTGTGTTTGTTAACTTAGCATGTGGAAAATGAATAGTCTTAGAATAAATAGCATACAATAATAATTATTATTATCATTATTAATATAAGTAGTAGTAAGAATTATAATAGTAATATGAATAATACTAGTTTAAATACTTTTTAAACTATTTAAAACAATAGAATTGTAGAATCTATGGTACTCAGTTTTTTATACACTTTTAAACCGTCCAAGTTTGTACAATAGACAGTAAGCATTTGGGTGTTAATTCTAGACTGTAGATTAAAGTGTTAATTGTAAATCTGTCATTATTCCACTAATGCAAATCAAATTACTGGTTCCAAATCAGGTCACTGAGTTAGACTGGGGGTTGCACCGAGTCACATATGTGTATATTAACAAAAACCTATAGGCCATTTAGGTTGTCTAAGGACATACAGTAGGTGATACTCAGACTATTAAACCTGTTCATCCTTTTAATCCAAAAACAGAACTCATATTGATAATCTAATCCCTGCTAACAAAGTTAATTATGGTATTATTTATAAGACAAAAGTGAATACTTTTGCACTTCCATATTACGTCATCTACACAAACCAAACATCAAATCAATTTCGAAAATTGTTTGAAAATGTTAATTACTTTTCAAGCTTTGAATATGTTGACAATTCTCGAATCTCGAATCTTGAAACCTACTTTGTGCGCACAAAAACAGTTTGTCATCACATGAACTTAGCTTGATCGTAATGCTTGTGTTTGTGTATGCTTTGAGTTGTATTAACTTAAGTGACATCTATACCTCCGCTTTATATATATATATATGAACTTGAACCCACGCCCTACCTGATGTCAATACAGCACCTTTAACCATTGAGCTACGGGTGGATGACCTTGGACCTGTAAATTTATTATTTATGGTCAATCTGATCAATTCTAACTGCCCAATGTCCTTTAATACTGCTACGTTGCTACCGGTTCAGCAAGTGAGAGAACCCTTTTACTAGGCCTTTACCATATAGAATTTTGAATACTACCGGGGTTAATAGCCTAAATGGTACGGTTTGGTTATATTTATCAATGGGTTCTTAAAGGATTATATTTATTTTAGAATTGTCAGATTTACTTAAATAATAAATCCACTTGGTTTGAGAATATACGAAATGAATTTATCTCACAGTTTACGTCTTCCTATATTTTTATTTGGAATTATAAAGGGAACCCAATGTTTTAAATATTTATTTTTGCCAAGAATATTAAGCACAAAGCGTTAAAAAAATTATTGCATAATTTATAATTGCTATAGTAACTGTATTCAAATTAACTGAGTAATAATACTACATAATAATAGTAATAATAAGCATACAGTCTGTCAACAAAACTTGTTCACAACTTCCAACATGATTATATTTTGCTGTTACGTCACACAAACGAGCAACACAATCGAAATTAAATAATCGATTAGAACAATTGGTATGAAAGTTTGAGGTGTAAACACACTTATTTAAATGAAAAACTGTTGATATTTGCAAAAAATAACGCATGATTACAATTCATTTTATTTTAATTGCCGATTTTCTACTTGTCAAAATAATGAACAATACCCATTCGATTAATTCAATTTGTTATTTATTACTGTTACATAATTATCTGTGTTGTAACTTTGATTTCATATTTAACTAATTTATTTGATTTTTACAACAATTGTCAAAGTCAATGAATAATAGGTCCGCTTGGTTTGAGTCAATCGGGAACACTATATATATACCACAGGTCTTAAAAGGAATCAAACCAGAGCTCTTCGAGGTTTCAAACCGAAGTCCTATTTACTGGATGATTCACCCAGACCTTGTATATTTATTATTTAAAGTGAATCTGATTGATGACAATTGTGAAACCCTTTCGCTCCAAACAGCATAGAACACAACAAGGCTGTTTTATGTAATTATACTTTAAATTGTTGAGTTTTAAAAATGGTGCCTATAAAAAATAAGCTTTCTTTTTTGTGTTCACTAAACCTTGTCAACAGAATTACTTTTTTTTGTTGTAGTTATTAATTAAAGCGAATCAGATTAATGTAAATTATCTAGTGACCTCAAATAATGAACAGGTTAATAATATCTAGTAATACTCACAATTATTATTGTCGTTGTTATAAAACCCTTTGCTTTAAAAATCACCAAAATGATGTTTTGACTTTTGTGCCACTGTTTGCTAGAAGAGTGCCTTTTTGTTGTTCCTTTGGCAACATTCATTTAAAAAAAGTTAAGATACTGGATTTTTGTGTTTAAACCCCGCTTTTTTAACTACACTTGGAACCGGATAGAGTGGGGTTTATAAATAGTAAACATGCTCTAGTCCTTCTACTTAAATCGATTAAAAGTAATTCATTCATTTTGGTTGGTGACGTGGTCACCTCTTCATTGTTTCCCATATTTATACGATATGTAGAACGATCGATTTCGATGGCTTAACATGCGTAGACAAACGTGGAAGAATAACAAAGTTTCTTGGCTGGTAGACGGCATCCTTGTGACGTCGCCACTGTTCGCAAAAATTGACGAGGCCGCCTGATTTTTTGTCAGGGTTATCTCCCTTAGCCCAAGGGCTACATATGGTATACGTATACCTTTAGATACCTTTAAGTATCCTGGGTGTATGTTCGCACCCACCCGCCGTAGCGGAAGCCCAGTTATACCGCTGTGCACTCGGACCCCGCTGTTATTAGTCTAGATGCCTAGGGGCACCTAGCCCAGGATGCACCACGTGGAGGACTAACAGTCAGGAATATCACCATCATTGGAAATTGAGACTTTATAAGCATTACTCAAATCCTCAGGATCATTAGCATCCCATTAAAAGTAATGACAAACTCTAATAAAATTCCAAATAAAAATATAAGAAGATGTAAACTGTGAGATGAATTCATTTCGTATATTCTCGTCAGTCACAAATATATAACATTTTAGTATATATATACAAAAAAGGGGGTACAGATAACATTTGAATTAGTACAACTCAAACATTTACATATAATCATTACGACCAAGCTAAGTTCAATGTAGTGACGAACTGTTTTTGTGCACACAAAGCAGGTTTCAATGTGTTAATATAAACAGATTCGAGAATTTTCAACATATTCGAAGCTGGAGAAGTAATTAGCACTTTAAAACAATTTTTAAAATTGATTTGATTTTGGTTTGTAGTAAGTGACGTAATATGGAGGATGTAGATAAGTGTTCATTTCCGTTTGACCTCTTATTGATCTAGTTAAGAATGTGTTCTTTCTAATAAAATTGACTGGATTGTCCCATTTTTGTCAATAAGTTTAACGTTTGAATAAACTAAACTAAATACTCGTTTTCTAAAAAATATTAAAATGATAAAAATTATATTTTTTTTCTTGAAACAAAAATTCACATATACACGCTTGTTATAGTGAATGCCAATTATTTTTAATTGTTTCATTTTTAATCCTCCAAATTTTTTGATACAGTAAACGTGCTGTGGGGACATTTTAGCGAAGCCGAACGCGTGAGTCCACATTTGTGAGTCGGTAGTAGTGGAATTCGAACCCATCTCCACCGAGGTCTAAATCGAGTGCTGTACCGCTGGACCACTCCCGGCACAATGACAATTTTATTTAAATTAAAAATAAATTATTTTCTCGTTTAAAAAGTGCAGTTCCACATAATAATAATAATAATAATAATAATAATAATAATAATAATAATAATAATAATAATAATAATAATAATAATAATAATAATAATAATAATAATAATAATAATAATAATAATAATAATAATAATAATAATAATAATAATAATAATAATAATAATAATAATAATAATAATAATAATAATAATAATAATAATAATAATAATAATAATAATAATAATAATAATAATAATAATAATAATAATAATAATAATAATAATAATAATAATAATAATAATAATAATAATAATAATAATAATAATAATAATAATAATAATAATAATAATAATAATAATAATAATAATAATAACAATGATGAGTCATAATACAAAGACAAAATAAAATAATTAATTTTATTCAAATAACAAACATCATCGTAATTGATACTTTATTTTGTATTTATCTAACTAACCTTGTGACAAAATAATTTTTAGTATTACGAATATAATAACTGAACAAATAGAATGTTATTATTATTATTATTATTATCATTAACACACTGTTTATTTATTTAATGTATCCAAATATAAATTGTAGATTTTATTCCCAACTAAAATTATTATCCCATCTACACTTTTCTTTTTTCAATCCTAGTAACAACAACGAAAAGAAAAAATAAATGTGTACAATGTACCCGAGGTGCTTTTTTATACTGTATGGATGTTATTATTAAAATAACATTTCCAATAATACAAAATACAATTTCAAACGTGCTTATTTGTTTACATAAGCGTAAAAATGTGCTTCTTGTCGTTGGACAAATGTTTGGGAACTGGTCTAGTCTTGTTTCATGCCTTTACAGTCTCTCTCTCTCTCTCTCCACATAGATGTATATATTTGCAAGTTGTGGTAATCTAAAGATAGCCCAATTGGAATATTAATTAGTGAAACGTACAATGTACCTAAGAAGAAAAGAAAATATAATTATTTGCGTGCCATGTAAATTGTAAAACAAGATGAATTACTAATTAGTAGAAGCTAATGAAATTATCAAAACAATATGGACTGAATAGATAAAAATTATGTGGAAATACGCACATTTAAAAAATGTTTAAATAAATATTACAAATGCATTTTTATAATTTATTATCATTGCAACATTAATTTGACAAAAAAATCACTATTTTAGCACATGTCGATAGTAATGATATTTATTTTAAATAATGCAAATATATGCTTATATTAAATAAGTAGTTATTAAATTTGGACCATTTTGACAACATATAGCGTCAAAAATTTAATCATTTTATTTTTTCAGAATACAATAATTTGTTTTTTAAAGTAGACAATTATTTTTTGCACATTAAAAATCGATGATAGACAAAAAGATACATTTAAAATTTGGTCCAATAAAAAACGTGCTCTAACAACCACATAACTCAAAAAAAAGAACTCATTTTAATCAATACAATACTACATAATAAATAGTATACACTTTTTATTGTATCAATATATATTGTTAATATGAAAAAATTGCATAACATGTCAAATAGTTCAAAATAAAAAATGAGTAAAATCAATAATATAAAATGTAACGTCAAATAATATAAAAACAAGTCACACGAAAACTTTTCATTTGCAAAATGATTGACTGTATAATAAAGTACAACATGTTTAATAATGAATGTAATTGCTTTTCTATTTAACCACTTAATTTAGGCGGTTCGGTATACTATCAATAAGGCTGTTGGTATAGACCTGTCTAATCTCATATTGAACAACCAACTGGATGCGATTACATAAATCCTCAATTTCAGTATGCCTATTGATACCACGCTTTAGCATACTTAAGAAAGTTTTAATAACACTATTCGCAAAGATTGACGAGGATGCCTGATTTTTGGTTAAGGTTATCTTTATTAGCCCACTGGCTACATAAGGTATATCTTAAAATACCTTTTAAGAATATATATACACAAAATGTCAACTAGTTCAAAATAATAAAAAAATGAGTAAAATCATTAATATAAAATATAACATTAAATATAAAAAAGTACAGACTAGATAGAAATTTTTCACTTACTATTTATTTTTTTGCATTGTTGAGTACAAAATATGTAATCATTTTTTCGACTACTTGATCTAGATAGTTCGGTATGTTGTGGATGAGGCTGTTGATGTAATCCTGTCTAATCTCATACTAAACAATCAATCGGATGCAATTATATAAATCCTCAATTTCAGTATGCCTATTAATGTAATGCTTCAGCATGCTTAAAAATGCTCTACTAACATTAACGTCTAGACTGTTACGCTGTAATTGGATAAAATAATTTATTGTATTTTAGCCCTTTACACTAGTTTCTTGAAGAGTTGAATATAATGCTCTAATTTTACATTTTTTCAAGTTAATACTTTTTATAAATTAAATATTAACATTATTTACAAGGTGAACTAATTATACAAAATAATTATTTAATCAATGTAAATAAAATTATGTTTTTATCTTAGGATAAGTGTTTGCCTGAACGAAAGCCTTCATTTAGTACCGGTGTTTAACCTTGAACTTATGAATACACAATTTCAAGTCTGACGCTTTAGCCATCTCTTACACAAAAGTACAGCGCTCAATGTGGAGCTCAATTTTACAATCCTGATATTAAAAATGACATAATGTTACATTGCATTTGTCAGTTCACATGTACATCTTCCATGCCAAACCAAACATCAGATCAATTTCAAAAATTGTTTTAAAGTGCTAATTATTTCTCAAGCTTCAAATTTGTTCGAATCTGTTTATATTCATACATTGAAACCTGCTTTGTGTGCACAAAGACAGTTCGTCACTACATTGAACTTAGCTTGGTCGTAATGTTTGTGTTTGTATATGTTTGTAAGTTGTACTAACTTAAATGTCATCTGTACCCCTTTTTTGTGTATATATATATATATATATATATATATATATATATATATATATATACTGAAATGTTATATGTTTATGACTGATGAGAATGAGTGCATCTCTACAGTTTACATTTCATATTTTTATTTGGAATCATACTTTCGCTTATTTGTTTCATTTGTATAGAATTGTTTTATTGTTATATTTTAACAATAGTAATTTTTTTATAAAAGAAACCTGGTTGTTAACTGTGCAATCTACATTTCTTAACCAAACATAGAACAGGTTATGGTCAATACAATATAATAATGTACCGTACAACTAAGCTCTAGCAAATACAGGGTCTAAAATGGTACTTGTCAGTGAACTCTTTATTTTTCAATGTTTGCTATTTTAACTTGAAAGTTATATTTTTTTCAATCACTAATTATGCTAAAATAATATGGACTATCGATACTTAAAGTTAATTGTGTTTTCACTTTTTTATAATTATAAATAGTTAAGTGTCTTGGAATTTTTGGATAAATTGCATTCAAGTGGGTAAATGGTGATAGTCACACTTAAAAATTTTATACATATAAAGCTAAAAACATAAATAGATTACGCAACACTAATTTCAAAAAAAATAATTTTGTTTACATAAGTTTATAAGTGTTTACATAACCCAGCACACGTCACTTCATACACTATATATAAAAAAATTGATCAGTTTTCATATTTTTATATGTATTGAAAATTTAACATTAATTATGGTGTGAAAAAGATCAAAGAATATTTTTAATTACTTTACCTTTCATTTTTTTGTTTTATTAACCTATCTAACATTAAACTTGAACTCTTGACCTTGGCACAATTTTGAACATATATATAGTGTGATTACAATGAGTTTAAATACTGGAAGCTATTTTTTAAGGGTTATAAATTACGAACAAATCAAAAAAAGTCAAAATATGGGTTTGACTGTTGAACAAATAACGGATTTATTTTATATAAGTACAAGAACTGTATACTGTGTATTAAAGGATTATACACGTCCAAGAACAGCAGGAACAGGACCTGCACCATCAACGAGCAAACGAGATGATACTTTATTATCACCAAACTAAAAAGAAACAGAATAAAGCCTATCCAACAAATACAAAACGAAGAAGTACCCAATTTTTCATATTCACTTATTCGTAATCGGATGAAATCGGCTAATTTGCAGTTAAGGAAAACGCGAAAAAAAGTTTCTTTCAACTGCAGAACATAGAAGAAAACGTGTGGAATTTGCCAAAACGTATGAAGACCGTCCATTATGTTTTTGGAGATCGGTGTTTTTCATAGACGAGTGTGCTTTGAAATATGAACCATGGGCAGTGCAGTCCACGATCATCTGTGGTCCCGATTTTCTTCAAGACAACAATTGTATTGTTAAAAAGTTGTACATCCATCATGTCTTCATGGATATTTTGGAATTAAGTACGAGCAACTACCAAAATGGAGCGAAACAAGTAGTCATCTAAACAGCTCAGAATTTGTAGCTATTTTTAAAGAATTTTTTCAAGTCTAAACTACAACAAAGGGCTTCAGGGCATTTGGTGGTTGTTCAAGATAATGCTCCGGTGCATACATCGCAAAAGGTAACTTGGTTTTTATCATAATCTAAAAATTATTGATTTTTTTATTGTTTAGACCAAGGATTCTTTAAATAGCAAAACGCTGAGCTTTGTTCAATTGCCTCTATATAGCCCAAATCTCAATGTAAATGAAATTTTTTTCAGTTATCTTAAACGAGAGGTGAATAAGACGGAAAATCGAGGTACACTCATGGAAAAAAATCAATTATGTGTAAGACAATCGAATTCCACAGGATTATATCAATAATTTGGTCGATTCCTATCCAAAACGGTTAAAGGAAGTTATAAAAAAGCATGGCTATCCCTTGAATTATTAACTTTGGACAATTGGTGATGTTTGTTTTATATATATGTACATATTTCATAATATAATTTATTTTTAAGCAAATAACGTAGTAGTTTTTTCATGTTGTCGAAATATGTAAATTCTGGGTTTTTGGTCTAAGCGTAAATTTGATAATGCTATTTGCAAAAAGAAAATATTTTTAGTGTTTTGAATATTGATATTGCTAATGTGATGTTTAATGCTTATTTTAGTAAAATGTTGATGTGCCTAATATGCTTAAGTGATGTAAGGAAAGTCAATCAATTTCAATATGCTAATTTTGACAGCTCCTATTTTAGCCCCTGTAAGCTCTAGCAAATAAATGTATCCAGCTGATACATTTAATAAATTTTAAAAAATTAAATATTTATATTTATAAAAAAATAATTTTTTAATATAAACAAAATTTTTAAAAATATATTTAAAAAAATTAAAAATTGTAGGTTTCCTTTATACTTCTAAATGAAAATATTAAAAATTGTAAATGAATATATATGGTTAAAATAATTTTAACCTGTATATTTTACTACTTAAAAGTAGTATAAAAACACATTTAAAACTAATTAAGCGAGAAAATATGTAAAAATTGAAACAAATTTTCTACTTAACGAAATGTTTAACACAATTAACACAGACATATTAAACAACATTTATAAATTTATATAATTATAAATCAACGTAATTAAACATTTTATTTTAAAATTACAACTTGATAAATAAACTTGAATTGTAGCTTAACCGCTGAAAAATTTGCCAAAAATTCTAACTGGATGCCTATTTAACTTAACCAAAATTTAAATAATAAAACTATACAAAAGATAAATAACAGAAAAACGATTTATATTTTGACTCCATCATAGTCTGTGCGAATCTTTGGGAAATTTTATTCCCATATTCTCTTTCTGTTTTTATTGAGAAATGCATTTCTCCCAAATTTCCAGTAACAATCAACCTAACGATAACTCGAGAAGTGTGGTGCAATAACACATTCAAATGTTCTATGAAAACCATATATTTAATCGGACTCAGCTGCCATTTACTAACATTGACCAATAAGATAGTTCCAATTTTTCACAGTCGTTTTTGTTGGGGAGTTAATCACATGAAACATTCACTCTCGTCGCTCCACGTTTTTGAAGAGCAAAAGGGCTTTGTAATACAATTGCTAAGCTTTTAAGTATCTGTACTATATATCGTTAAAACACATGCACAAATATATTTTGAATAAGAATAAGATATATTGTTAGAGTAATGGTAAAGTAATAAATCATAATAATAATAATAATAATAATAGTAATAATATTAATAATATTAATAATAATAAAAGTAATATTAATAAAAATAAAAAAATATTAATAATAATAATAATAATAATTCTCTTAACTTATGCAAACTAATTAATTTTCAAAATACAATGCAAATTGGTGAATATCGTGAGTAGAGAGGCAATGTAATTTTGTTCCAAGTATAAACAAAATTGTTTACAGAAAAAATTGATTAATTGTATATATAAAAGAAAATTATTGTTGTAAATGCATCCTTTTGTAAACAACTTTTTTCCAATAAATGTTTATGTTGCATGACAATAAAGTATTATTTATTTACAAAGTAGTTGAATAAACATGAAAAAGTTTTAAAATAACACTTAAAAAAACTAATTTTTAATTTTACTTAAAATTTATGACAGTGAATGTTCAATAATAAAAAGCACTTATTTCTTATTTTATAATTATTAATATATTTTTTATATAATAATTTAGAAATATGTGTTTGCAAATATTACTTAAAAAATAATGTCTATTAATGGTACACCAACAAGGTACATAAACAAGGAATACTTATTAATTTCTTTCTTTCTTTGGCTCCGGACAGTATGAGACAACAATAATGATTCATCTAATTGTACTTTAAATTTACGACTTTAAATATTATGCATACATATTCTTTTGGCTTTCAGACTCAATCCTGTTAACAAAGCAATACTGCTATCATTTCTACTAAAGTATTAAAGTTAATAATAATAAAATAATAATAATAATAATAATAATAATAATAATAATAATAATAATAATAATAATAATAATAATATAATAATAACAATAATAATAATAATAATAATAATAATAATAATAATAATAATAATAACAGTAATGATAATAATAGTAATAACAACAATAATAATAATAATAACAACAGTAATAATAATAATAATAATAACAGTAATAGTAAGAGTAATAATAATAATAATAATAATAATAATAATAATAATAATAATAATAATAATAATAATAATAATAATAATAATAATAATAATAATAATAATAATAATAATAATAATAATATAAACTCAACGCTAAATATTGTTAGTGTTGATTTCAATTGAATTTACTCTAATAACAAGTAATTCAATATTACGGCTAATTATGTATATTTTTTTAGATACAATGAGATACCATTTAAAACCCATTCTAATTAATTCCGTATTGAGACAAGGAGAAGAAAGGTTGAAGCGTAAACCAACTAACGTTGCATTTATAGACGATTTAAATAAACCCACAAGAATAAACGTAGTTGTAAATATGTAGTGCAGTTGAACCATTCAACGTTGTAAGAAAGGTAAATCCTTTTTAGACGTATTGTGGCTTAAGCACACACCAAGTATATTTAAGAAGTTAAGCTAAAAAATAATCAATATTTCACGTGATTTATTTAAGGACATGTTTTAAATGACCTTTTGGAAAAATTAAACAAAGACCTGAAATATGTTTGAGAGTGTTGGACTTTAAAAAGTACATAATATTAACATAAACATTATAAACTTTTGCTTTGTTTGAAAAAACAATAACAGCATTTAAAAAATTAATTCTCTCAGTTGGTTTCTGTAAGCATGATGCCAAAGATAATGGGAAAATAGTGTTAGCAATAGTTGCTAACACTAGTAATTATACATATAAATGATTAAGTACCGGGGTGGTCTAGCGGTACAGCGCTCGAATTTGGACCTCGGTGGGTATGGGTTCGAATCCCACCAGCGGCACTAAAATGCAGGCCCACGTTTGGCTTCGCTAAATGTCTACTGCTGAAAGATGTTTCTTGTAAAACATTCAAAGTAATAGACATAAAAAAGTGCGAAGAATGTAGCATCGAAAGGTTTAACTGAGTTGTTGACGGGTCTATAATGCTTGTGAAGTGAGACTGACTATTTCACCAGGAAACATCAAAGCCGTCTGTTTAAAATCCCTGCGCTTTTAGGAGTATGGGACAACACAATTAAAAGTTTTGGCTTTCAAAAATGTGCATATTCAATATTGAATTATGATTCGGATTTCTTACTTTTAGTTCAAAATTAAATGGTGTCCTGTTGGTGTTTCTTTAGCGATATTGATTTTTTTTATAGAGGCCAGGTTGCTAACCGTACGCTCAAGCCCTCCTCCTCCTCCTTTCCCAACCGGTTTTGGGAAACCGGTTTTTGAACATAGAGTTTTTGTCAATGGAACTGTTCAACTCTGTTTCTTTTTAATAATGAATTGACTAATTGTTTGACAGAAAAGTTTTTTGTGTCAAGTGGTAATTTAACGAAGCTCCTAGATGAGGGCCTGTATTTATTACCTATAGTGGAACTGAAATTCATGTTTATCTAGTTTTATGTCTAACGCTCCAACTACTTTTGCCACTCTAGCAGCGAGTTACCCTGGTGGACTTCAAAGGTTACCATCAACACTACAATCAATATCAACGTAATGACAGGTATATTTTTTTGGTAAAATGTGTTTCAAATAATAAAATTATATGAAAATTATTAAATGTGTTAGATACATCTTTATTAAAAAGATGGGGGGCCATCTTGGTAATTAGAGTTGTTGTCCTTAAATCAGTCAACTTAGGATTTACACTTTGCTACTGTTTATTTTTTAACTTTGGACAAGTTGACAGTGTTATGAGCCTTAAGAAAATGTGGATAGCGTACTAGGTTAACAGTTATTTAAAAAAAAGTGTTAATGATAATAAATAATGCTAATAAAATACAAGAGTGGACACATTGCTTCAATGTTCCATTTGTGTAATACACCTAATTAATTGAAAAATTTGGTTCTAATAATAATAGTAATAATAATTACAATAATGAAAATCGTTACAGTATCATAACAATAATAATAATAATAATAATAATAATAATAATAATAATAATAATAATAATAATAATAATAATAATAATAATAATAATAATAATAACAATAATAATAATAATAATAATAATAGTAACAGCTACAACAATAATTGCAATAATAATAATAATAATAGTAATAATAATAATAACTACAATAACAATAATAATAATAGTAATGATAATAATAATAAAAATAATAAAAATGTTAATTTTCAATACAAATCCGAATTACTAATTTAAAAACAAGAGTACAAATAAATGTTACAAAATTTGTAAAATTTGCTCTGTTTAATTATTTATTTAGAAATTTTTTATTATGCATTGCCTTTGATTTGTTTTACTTCATTAATTTTTGTACATACCTTACACACGAACACGTAAACATTTATATATATATATATATATATATATATACAAACTCCGATTAAATAGAATGATTACTAAATAAAAGTTATTATTAAATACAAATTCGTGATTTTAACTAAAACGCATTATAAACTTATTAGGTATACAAACGTTTTGTATACAATGTGAACTACATATTTGAAAGACAGTGCAAGATATGCGTGTTGTATAAAAGTTCAAATCATGCTGATTTGCAAACATTGTAACTTATACATAAATTATGGCGGTATGTAATATATCCGCTCCATTTGTTAGCTTTTGACTGTATATACATTGTCCTTCAAAATATGTAAATTTCTTATTAAAAATTTGTTCAGTTGTGATTGCAATTTAAGTTAATAATTCAATTTCATAACACGACATAAGCGTTTTAAACAAATTTGGCCATTCTATTTGCAAAACAATTCGTGTTCAAAAATATATTTAATGGACTCAGTTGCCATGCAATAATATATATATAATATATATATATATATATATATATGTTCAAAAATATATTTAATGGACTCAGTTGCCATGCAATAATATATATATATATATATATATATATTGGTGTTTAGGAGAACAGTAAAAATCCTCCTTTATTTGGAAACATTTTTTGTTAGATTTTTACGTGTTACTGAAACTTTTCATAGTGTTCTAGTTTATCCAATGTTCCCGATGTCTAAAATATGTAGATTATAATGACCTGTGTTAAGTTTCCTGTGTCAAAATACGATTAAGCGTTCCAATACCCAATTTTGAGATTGCTTTCTGCTGTGTATCAGAAAGAGCTGAGTAATATGAATAGCTTCTTTTATGACTTGCCATGCATTTTACTGAATGAAAGCTGTCTGTTCTGTACACATTGTTTAGTTTAAACAGTTTTGTACATTTTGAAAGTGTTAATTTAAAATTATGTACTAACATTCCATTTTATTATTAAACATAGTTATTTATGAGTACAAACTTTTAACAAGCAGCAGTACCAGCAGGATTCTTGGATATGTGAGAAAAAGCTTTGACGGGCGAAGAAAAATATGGCATGACGTAGCAAAAAAAGATATTAAATCCATCATTACGTTCCCCCTTTCTATTCTCTACAAAAATGGTAACAAAAATGATTTACCATTGCTTAAAACAGAACACGTGAAAGTTTTTATCCATAATAATTTTATATCGGAGAATAAATAATTATCCAAACCGTTTGAAAAGTATTGTCTAAGAAACTATTGTGTTGTTGTCTAAACTAGATAGGGATTTTAATTATTTTATTGGTGATCTTGAAAATAGAAAAAACGCATAATTGGTAACTGGTAACAGTTATAAAATGATTTATTAAAGAAACCATGGAAGAAATGTGTTATGAGAATATACCTCTGTGTAAAAGGAATCGCTAGAAAAGTTGATCTATTTTATCAATATATATATATATATATATTATACAAAACCCTTATGCTTTAAAAATAAGCATGAAGAAATAAGACAACAATTACAGCGAAAATAACAACAACAAAGTCTCGTTGACATTGAAAATTCTGCAAATCGAAGATTGATCTTCTTTTCGGCTTTCACTCAATCATGTCATTTGTGTAACTCTGTCATCCAGATACGTGCGATCACTATTTTGGCGCTTTTTACCGGAATGGCGTCCTCTTGACTGTTTCTGTAGAAGTATACATTTTTTTACAGAGGCCAGGTTGCTAACCTTGCGCGCTTAAACCCTCCTCCTTTATCCAGGCTTGGGACTGGCTAAATTGAATCATTTATGATCCAAACTAGGCGGAGTTAAAAAAACATGTGGAACGCTTCACGATTTTGCGTGTCATTCTTGCGCAGAGGCCATGCTAATCTTCTCTGTATCGTTCCGATTTTTAGTATATGTACCGCCAAAGCGAGTACAATTTGACCGAAATAATTTAATTGTAACAAACTAAATGCATTATCTACTTTTGTTTTTCCAAAGCCATGTTTAAAAAAATGTGCGCAATAACAGCTTTCAAATGTTTGGCCAAATAGTTTGTGTTGATGACAAAGTTTATTTTTTGCAGTAATCATTGCATACTATTATTTTTTATAATGTTGATTTTTTATTATTTGTAATTATTATCTCTGTGTTTAATAAATAAGACTTGTATTTGTAGTAAAATTGTTAATTAAATATAGTATAAACATTGTTAATTTATTATTTAAAAAGTGTTAATTTTGATTACATATAGAAAGATTTAATTCAAAACAAATGTACAAATTTATTATACTGTTTAGTATTTTTGAATTTTTTAAACATTTTATTCCTTTTAATTGAATTAAAATGTCTGATCTATGGAATGGCATGTCGTGTATCGCCCATACTTTTTTTAGTTACATGTTACTAATTGTGAATATTTTATGGGAAACGTAGTTTTCAGCAAGTGGACATTTAGCAAAGCCAAATGGGAGCCTGCATTTAGTATCGGAGGTGGTACTCGTGCCCATGGTTACCCGAGTGCGATTAGAGTGCTGTACCACTAAACCAATCGAGCACAACTTCCTTATTGTTGGTCTCAATCAAATCCGTGATGGAAAGTAGGATTAATAATGCTACATTTGCACAAAATTGTGTCAACATCAAAGAAACAACTGGACAAACCTGAAAAAATAATATTTAATTTAAACTGTTATATTATTATTATTATTATTATTATTGTTATTATTATTATTATTATTATTATTATTACTATTACTATTACTATTATTATTATTACTATACTATTACTATTACTATTACTATTACTATTACTATTACTATTATTATTATTATTATTACTATTACTATTACTATTACTATTACTATTACTATTACTATTACTATTACTATTACTATTACTATTATTATTACTATTACTATTACTATTACTATTACTATTACTATTACTATTACTATTACTATTACTATTACTATTACTATTACTATTACTATTACTATTATTATTATTATTATTATTATTATTATTATTATTATTATTATTATTATTATTATTGTTATTATTATTATTATTTGTTTAAGCAATTTAGTAAAAACTTAAAGTCAACATTTATTTAAACGTGATGATTAAGTATAATTTTCATTATTTATTACTAATATGCCGAGATGGTCTTATGAGAGTATAGCGCTCAATTCAAACCTGAATGGCCATGTGTTCGATTTCACGACGAGCACTAAATACGAGCAATCGTTTGGCTTTACTAAAATTTCCACTTACTAATAATGTTTTCGTAAATCCCTGAAGCAATAATAATAATAATAATAATAATAATAATAATAATAATAATAATAATAATAATAATAATAATAATAATAATAATAATCAATGTGAGATGAATTCATTTCGTATATTCTCGTCAGTCACAAACATGATATTTTAGTATATATATATACAAAAAAAGAGAATTACAGATAACATTTGAATTAGTACAACTCATTGCATTTATCAGTTCACTTGCAGTTGCGGCGACAAGTACATTGGTCCGGACAATGCGTCGCTTATCCTAATCAGGCTAAAGAACACATTCCTGACTGGATCAATAAGAGGTCAAACGGAAATGAACACTCATTTATATATTCGTCTTACTACAAACCAAACATCAAATCAATTTTAGAAATTGTTTAAAGTGCTAATTACTTCTCCAGCTTCGAATATGTTGAAAATTCTCAGATCTATTTATATTCGACCTGCTTTGTGTGCACAAAAACAGTTCGTCACTACAGTGAACTTAGCTTGGTCGTAATAATTGTATGTAAATGTTTGAGTTGTACAATTCAAATGTTATCTGTACCCCCTTTTTGTATATATATACTAAAATGTTATATGTTTTGTGACTGACGAGAATATACAAAATGAATTTATCTCACAGTTTACGTCTTCTTATGTTTTTATTTGGAATTATAAAGGGAACCCAATGCTTAAAAAATAATTAATGTGCTTTATTTCATTTTAAAAATGTTATTTAATACACTTAAGTTAATGTTGTTCTAAATAGTGATATAAGTGACTCCAATGTTGACCTACTATAATATTGAAATATATGTAGCACTTGTTACTTATCTTAGACACATCTAACACTTATTAATAAGTACCTTAGATAATATATATATTTAATATTATTCACAAAAAATTCTAATGTAATACATAACATTTGTTTTAGCAAGAAAGCACAATACTACCATTATGGAAACTTAAAAACACAGATAATTGGTTTAAAAATAGTTTTATTTACTAAAATACATGAATATACAAAATAAAGGTAACAAACTTTATAATGTCAGTAATTTAAATAATATCCACGCTATGGTTCAATTTATATCAGCCTCTTTGGGTAAGAATCTATCAACGTACTAGTATAGTCTTACAAAAAATAATTTTTTACATGATTGATTTTCGCCTCTAATAATACATCAGTTTCTATGCGGTTTACCTCACGTTTTAAAATATTAAAAACATTTTCAATTACATTGCGGTCTGAACTGTATGGAAGAAGTTAAATAAAAGTAAGCTCTTTGCTTTTTAAAACTTTTATAGTCTAAATAAGGAAAACGTGTAGTAAATTGTAAGTTATATTAAAATACACATTACCACTTTTGAAGTATGCACAGGAGCATTGTCTTGGATGATTGTTAAGTGTCATGCACCATTTCTGGATAGCTCACTATGAAACAATTCTCTGAATATTTGTACAAATTCAGTGCTGTTTAAATTGCCACTCATACGCATCCATTTTGGAGACTGATTGTACCTAATTGAAAAATATCTCTTTACACATGAAGGATGTGCAACTTTTATTGCAGTTCAAGTGTGGTTGAGTGAAAAATTTGGAATATAAATAACCTTCGAATATTCAGTCCATAGTTCATAGGATATTGCACACTCATCTGTGAAGTATATTGATCTCTAAAATAACGATAAATAATGTTTGTACTTTTGGCAAACTCCACTCGTTGTAATCTACGGGCACAACTGAGTGGAGGTGTCGTAACAGCTGCTTTAAAAATGAAACCTTTAGATTTTATCCCCCTTCTTCCAATTGAATATGAAAAATCTTCTAAACATTAATTTTTTATTAGTTTGGTTTTTTTTAAGTTACATAATTATAAACTGATAATCTTGTTTGCTTGTTAAATGTTTTCTTCCAACTGTGGGTGATTTGGAGCTTGTTCTATTGTTCAAAATGTTGTATACAGCTGAACCATCTACTTTCATGCATTCGGTAATTATTTTAACTTTTGTACCCCTTTTATAAAAACTTTGACCTAATTCATATGGGAATTCATGGGAAGACAGATAACAACGCAGAGCTGCTTTAACTGTAAGTATTGTAGCTGCGCCGAAATAAGAAGCCTTTTTATCAAAATTCCAAATTTTGAAGCGGAAAATAAAAAACGACCTTGTGTTTAAATTATTAAAAATAATTTAATAATTTTTTGAAAAAAATTTGTTTTAAAATTGTTTATATTAATATACTTTTAATTTAATTATTGATTATTTAAAAATACAGTGTAAATTTGTATGTATGTGCAAGCAGTTATTTTATTTTAAAAATAAAAATAATATAAAATTAAAAAAATTTTTTTTAATAATTATTTTTGTAAAAAAATTATATATTTTAATATTTAATGAATTTTAACTAGAAAAAGTTAAAGTTTAGGCATTGCATTACCAGCGTATGTATCAAGGTCATATATTTATAAAAAAATGTAGCGCATCAATCAAATCTTTGTAACTTGAAAAAAGTTGTTATTTTAAAAATATACAATAATTTATTTTAAAAACAAAATATTTAAAAGTAATTAATTGGAATGACATACATTACCTACTGTAAATACAACTTATTCACTCTGTAATTACTCCGTATTATTAATCAATAGCTACAATTTGAAATCTAATGTGCAAATAATTAATTGTTTTCAATAAAAAATTTTAAATTTTTTCAATGTGACATTATTATAATTATAATATGTTTACTGACTTTAATTTTTTGATAAAATAATACAACTAATATATATATATATATATATACCAATTGGTAAATATATCAATTGGTATATTATGTTATTACTACTAGGTAAACACTTAAAATTGTACGTTAAATAAAATCACCTCAATATTTAAACCAACATTTCACAATTTTTACATTCCATTTTTAGAAAAACGTGCTACGTACAAGTTCACGAGATTAACCTGTTATTTGTAAATGGCTATTATTATTATTATTATAATTATTATTATTATCATTATTATTATTATTAGCTAAATACCTCAACAAAAGTACATTTACAATAATCATATGCACAAAAATACTTTAAATTATTAGAGTAATTAAGTAATAAAGAACGATATGGCATAACGTTTTACATAATAATCGCATAGCCCAAAATACAAAAATTTTTCTGTAAAGTGCTTATGAAAAAATCCAACAAAATTTTCAGTTTATTACTACATTTTACAAAAAAAAAGATGTAAATCGTTGTAATAATAAGAACTGTTAGTTAAGGTTGGAGCAAAGTGGTAAAATAAAATATTGGGTCTTATTTTATTTATTTATTTTTGCTACATGGAATGTTTTACACTGGAAATGCATCATTCAACAGTGGACATTTTAGCGAAGCCCGCATTTAGTACCGATGATGAGATTTGAACTTATATCCATCCAGGTTCGAATCAAGCGCTGTACCACTGAACCACCTCGGCACAGAACAAGGTAATTCTGATAGTTCAAGCATCGAGGCAACATTAATTAATATTTGGAAGGCTACGTAAAATGTTCATTTTTAATATTTCTTTCAGTTGGTCAACAATCTTGTAAAAAGATGGAATATGTGTGAATTGTAGAAGATACTTGTTTGCATTCAATGTGATTATTTACATAGTGCAGACTTTATGGTTGGAGAGTTCAACTTCAAATAACAACTCCAACTAGTAACAATTTAATTTTAAATAAAAAAGATAAAACAGAAATTTAAACAACATGTACCAGGTATTTGGATTTGTATAATTCCAAAACATATTAAATACTGGTTAATACTATTGACATACTGTAGGAACGTTTTCCAAATATAATCAAATGCAAAGTTTTGAATGGATTTTGAAACTTAAACATTTTGTAAATCTAACACGCTAGTGTAGAATGTATCGAAAATGTAACCTTTTTTAGTAATTAGTCTACTTGGTAGTTGTACATAGAAGTCTACTAATAAAATTACTTAAAATGATTACAAGTAACTAACTTTGTTACTATTCTAGACTTTAACAGGCGTAACAGGTTTTAATAATAATAATAATAATAATAATAATAATAATACAAAAAATAATAATCATGGCATTTTCCAAGTTTTTCCTTCTATTATGCAAATTTGCTATTTCTGGTCAACTTTCCCTATTTGGTTTCCAACAGGACTCAGGTGTAGTTTAAGAAAAATATCCTGGTGTTTATCGAAACATTTTGAAGAATTCTGACCATCCAAAGTTTTGTCGTAGTTGCCGTTCCTGCCGCAAGCCATCCTCATTTATCCGCCTGACTTTTTGTCAGGATTATTTCTTTTAGCCCAATACAATATACACATGATATACATATACCTTAAAAGACCTTTTCAGTACTCTGGATGTATGTTTGTACCTATTCGCCGAAATAGATGCCTATTTATATTGCTGTGCACTAGGTTCCTGCTGTGTTAGTTTAAATGCTTGTATGCATTTACTCCAAAATGTGCCACCTTGGGATGAGAGTTGGATTTATTGGAATTATTAGCAACTTAAATATAATAGAAAAATGTTGACTAAAATAACAACAATAAAAGATAATATCGTAAATATGATGGATATACTTTTAGCAAATGCCAATGTGGAATATTGTTTATTCCATTCTGATGGTCTAGCGATACATCGCTCGATTTGGACCTCGATGGGTTCAAATCCACCACCGGCACTGAAATGCAGGCTCACGTTTGGCTTCGCTAAAATGCTCACTGCTGAAAGATATTTCCCGTAAAACATTCAAAGTAGAAAACATTAAAAAAAATTATTGACGTGTTGTTGTGTAGCTAACTGGTTAAGTTGCATGTTGTACATTTCACATCATTTTGGTATATTGATTGGTTAGACAAAAGTAACAAAGACATGGTAGAAAGTTGTGTTGCCAAAATATTTTAAACCGATTAGAACCGACAAAATGAAAGGGAAGTCGCGTTAGACTGAGTAAACTGGAACAATAGCTCTAATGCTTCTCCAACATTCCAACCTGAAATTGTAGTTTATTTAAACAAAACATGTTAATATTGATTAGATGTTTTTTTTTGGGGAGGGGGGAATAAATAATATCATTTATCATTCTCTTCCAATTCCAAACTGGCAATAAAGGTGTCACTGTTGCCAACTATTTTAAATTTTACAAAATAGCTACAAGTTAAGTAATTGCTTGTCCATAATAATTCAAGTAGACAACAATATTTTGGGAACTGCAAAAGTATTTGATGTATTAATTACACACAATCAATCTGAAGACAAACGTTGATTATCGATTACTGAAATCGCTTCAAGTATAAAAGTCTGTCAACTAATTTCTTGTCATCCGATTTACGTAAAAATAAAGAATAATTATTGGGATTTGAGCAGTGCTCATACTTTTTATGTAATTTCTTATTTTAACAACAGTCATAATTGAAACTCCACACTTTCATGTTGTTACTTTTAGATTTGAACTAGAGCAGAATAAGTACTGATTGCATAGCGAGTTGGTTTGAGTCAGGTGTGATTTTCATCTAAAACTTTACTAAATGTCCGTTTGCTAAAATTAGCGGTTTGGTCAAATATTCAAATTATAAATACCAAATCATGTGTCGGAGTAGTCAGCGGTACAGCGTTCAACTCGAATCACCGCCATGAAATGGTGGTTTTCGTTTGGCTTCTCTAAACTGTCCACTTGCTAACAGACGTTTCCCTTAGAACGGTTAAAGTAGTAACAATAAAAAAGAAATCCCATCAATTATATAGCAATTTCCAAACGCACGTTGAAAACGCCTTTAATAAAATCACTGTTTGCAAATGCAACACAAAACAGACAACTCTGACAATCTTTGTCAACACTGCACTGATACAATTACAAAGATGTCATTTTTTTGACCAATAAACATTCATTATTTTTCTACCTTTTTGTATAGAAAGCAATTGAAGAGGATTATTCGATATGCTGTTGTTGTAGTAATTAGCTTGAACGTCGAATTTTTTGTGTTACATAATTATTGTCCAACTTTGTACGTTTTTTCAAGTATTTCCTTCTTTTTTTACAACTATTCCTTCTTTAATAAAAGGTTGGCATTTCTAGTCAGTTTTCTCCATTTGATTCTGTATGAAACTATTTACTTATTTTTACTATTTTCAATGGTTTGACGGGAAACCCATTGTTCATCACTTTAGCGAAACCAAACGTGGGCTCGTATTTAGTACCGGTGGTGAGATTGGAACCCATGCCCACCCAGGTCTAAGTTGAGGGCTGTACCGCTTGATTACGCCGGAATTTGAAGCACTATAACCAATAAATAGATCGTTGTTAGGTTTTTACTAACCTTCCCGCTCGTTTTGCCACAAACCCTCCTCTTTTATTCAGATTTGAAGCTAGCTAGATTGGTTTATTTCTGATTCTCTTCAATATTATATCTTAGATTAACACATCTTTCTACATATTTAAAAAAAAGGAGTAAACAATGTTAATAAATAATATAAAGTATTCCATATTTAATTTTATATTTATTTTAAAATATTTGTATTTAAAGTGAAATACATAGTTACAATATTTTTACATTTTGAAGAGTAACAACAGCAACAACAACAACAACAACAACAAAATAATAAAAATTTTAGTCAAAAATGCAACAACATAATTTTAATTTTTGGTAAAATCGGTGTACTGCAATTTGAAGAAGCATAGCCTAGCTTTTGACATTGTCAAGTATAATTCATAAAAATTTAGTTATTTGCTGAAAATTAATAAACAAGTTCCATTATAAAATCAGAAAAGAAAAGGAAACTAGAGTTGTGCTTTATAGGAAATGAAACTAAATTACTTGCTACTTTGTTTTATGACAAATAAAACACTGGTTGAAAAAATTAATCTTGTAAACAGCAAAATAAGGGGTAATCAATTTTGTAGAACGTTTACATGAGACAATTAGTAAAAAGCCTATATTACATTACATATTACATTGCACAGGTTAAAGTAAAAAACTATTGTGCTGTATATTTCCATACAACAGTGCTAACATTAATATGTGCCAGGGTGGTCTAGCGGTACAGCGCTCGACTTGAAATTGGTGGGCATGGGTCTGAATCCCACCACAGGCCCACTAAATAAATAAATAAATATATATATATATATATATATATATATATGTTTTCAAGCAGTAACAATATATCCTACCACTGGATACTTGAGATGCCTTTTAAAGTGAATATCAACTATTAAATTTAAAAAATATATTTATCTAAAATCATGGCCAAAACGTTTCTATTAATACCGAACCAAAGTTACATGGTTTTTAAATATAATTAAAAAAATAGATTTGTTAAAATGTTACTTCGTTAAATTCCTATTACTTAACTTAGCCATATCCAGTCCTAATAGTGTAGAATTAAATTTTGTTAAGAGAATACGAGGAAAAATAAATTACAAAAATGCATTTAAATTTACAAGAAATTTTCAATAACAACTGTTCGAGTCAAAAATATGTATTTGTTACTTTAAAAAATAAACAAATTGAATGAGGCTCATTTAGTTAGAATGTTTAAAAGACAGACAAGTCGATTGATTTCTGTTTTGTCAATATTAAAAAAAACAATAACCATTTGTACAAATATTTTAAAATTTTAAATAAAAATGTTTTCGGCAATTTAATTGGGGGGGGTGTAACAATATTTCATCATTTATTTGTTTTGAAGAGCATGGGATAACAAAATTGTTCAATGGGATTGGTACACAAAAGTTTTGGGCTTTAAAGGTTGTGCATGTTGAAAAGTGAAAATCCATTGCGATTGTGCCAAACCTCATCATCGTAATCATGCTTTTACGTTTTTGCCCTATTTTGAATGTTAAATGCTTTCCTCCTGTTGTATCGTTAGCAATATTTTTACGGATGCCTGATTGCTAATTTTGGGCACCTCCTTTCTCGACTGGACTTGGGACCGGTTACGGTGGAGTTATTCATACTTTTATTAATTCATTTGTTTTTAAACTGCATTCCTAGATGTATTTAATGAAAGATCAATAATAAACATGATTGTATTTGGAAATAATTACTATAATACCAATATTTATTTTCTGGGCGTGTTACTCAAATGTTCGTGCGAAGAAACACATTTTTTCGGCACATTTAGAGAAGCCTTAAACACAATGACCCTTATTTAGTAGGTCACTGGTGGGAGTTAAATCATCCAACGCATTAGTCATCTTTGTTTCTCTGACAGAAATGACAAGATCAGCTTACAAAATATAGATCAATGTAAAAAAACAATCAAAAACTGCGTAAATGTACCTTTTATCTCTTTTGGGCCCTTGAAATGCTGCGCTGCACTAAGTTACCATGACTACATAACTAATATATTGTTATCTTTTTTTTTACTTATATACATATTAAAAAAGTGTTTGTATACATGTATGTACACAGGGTCTAAAATGGTACTTGTCAATGAACTCTTATTTTACAATTTTTTGTGTTTTAACTTGAGAGTTTTATTTTTTTCAACAAAGCAATTACACTAAAATAATATGGGTTATCAATACTTGAAGTAAATTGCTTTTTAAGTTTTTTATATTTATAAATATTTAAATGTCTTGCAATTTTTCGATAAATAGCATTCAAATGGGTAAATAGTAATACTTACAATAAAGAATTATATACATATTAAGTTAATAACATAAAACGACTACGCAGTAATAATGTAATTTTTTTTTCTTTACATAATTTTACAAGTGTTTACATAACCCAGAACACGTTACTGCATGCATTTTATTTAAAGAAAATTGATTAATTTTCAAATTTTGTATGTATATAAAATTTAACATTAATTATGGTGTGAAAAGATCAAAGACAATTTTTAAATACTTAACCTCTTATTTTTGTTTTATTGACCTATCAAACATTTTAATTTGAACCTTTAACCTTGGCACAATTTTGAACATTTGTCGTACGTGATTACAATGAGTTTAAATAATGGAAGCTATTTCTTAACTGCTACAAATTACAAACAAATAAAAAAGTTATAATTTTGGTTTAACTATTGAACAAATTTCGGATTTATTTGAGATAAGTACAAGGACTGTATACAGAGCTTTAAAGGATCATGCACATCCAGGAACAGCAGGAACTGGACCTGTACCATCTACGAGTAAACAATGTGATTCGTTTATTATCACCAAGTTAAAACGGAGTACAATAAAACCTATCCAACAAATACAAAAAGAGGAATTACCAACTTTCCATATTCACTTATTCGCAATCGGATGAAATCGGTCAATCTGCACTTAAGAAAAACATTAAAAAAGTTCCTTTAACAGAAAAATATAGAAGAAAACTTGTGGAATTTGCAAAAATGTATAAAAACCGTCCCGTTTGTTTTTGGAGATCGGTTTTTTTACTGACGGGTCTGGTTTGAAGTACGAACCATGGGCAGTGCAGTCCACGGTTATCTGTGGTCCCGATTTTCCTGAAGACTACAATTGTATTGTTAAAAAAGTTGCACATTCCTCATGTGTTCATGGATATATTGGAATTAAGTACGAGTAACTACCAAAATGGAGCCAAACAAGTAGCAACTTAAACAACTCAGAATTTGTAGGTATTTTTAAAGAATTTTTCAAGTTTGAATTAAGACAAAATGCTTCAGGGCATTTAGTGATTGTTCAAGTTAGTGCTCCGGTGCATACGTCAAAAAAGGTAACTTGGTTTTTATCATAATTTAAAAATTAACGCTTTTTTTTAATTGTTTAGTCCAAAGATTCTTTAAATAGCAAAAAACTGAGCTTTGTTCAATTGCCTCCATACGACCCAAATTTCAATGTAATTGAAAATTTTTTCAATTATCTTAAACGAGAGGTACATTGAATGGAAAAGCAAGGCAAACTCAAGGAAAAAATTGATTATGTGTTGAACAATCGAATTCCACAAGATTTTATCAATAATTTAGTTGATTCCTATCCAAAAGAGATTATAAAAAACCACGGGTATCCTATGAATTACTAAATTTGGACAATTGGTGATGTCTATTTTGTATATCTGTACACATTTTATAACATAATTTATTTTTAAGCAAATAATGTAGTAGTATTTTTATGTTGTCGGAATGTGTAAATTCTGGGTTTTTAGTCTAAGCGAGAATTTGGTAATGCTATTTGGTAAAAAAATTATTTTTATTGTTTTAATTATTAGCATTGTTAAAGTGATGTTTAAAGGTTATTTTAGTAAAATGTTGATGCACTTAATATGCTTAAGTGATGTGAGGATAGTCAATCCATTTTAGTGTGTTAATGTTCACAATACATATTTTAGCCCCCATATATATACCCCTTTTTTGATGCAATACGTAATAAGAATTCGTTTTGATAGAACTGTATTATTATCATTAAAATCAAATACTGGAGTTAATTTATCTTTTGCAATAAATACATTTTTTTGAAATATAACTGGAAAACAACATATAAACGTCAATGGAAATATCATCATAATAGTTTTTAACGTGCCTTAAAATCAACTATAACTGAAAATACGTCACTGCTGCTATCTCGACCATTCAAGCACAAGATATATCGTTGACAAAATTGATGCCACTAATTAATGAACAGCAGCTAGTTGAAGAATTTTGGTTAAGCAAATAGATAGATCATAAGTGAATTTGTCTAATTATTATTTTGTACTATTACCTTGTATTGATTTTTTTGTTAATGGCATTAATTTACGTGTTATGTATGTATTTATATGCTAAATGTACATCTAAAATTTATATCAATAATAATAATAATAATAATAATAACAAATTACAAAGTAAAGTATACACATGCATTTTAGAATTCATCTTTTTTTGAAGATTATTCATAAATCGAAAACTCAAAAATACGTACACAATTCAATATATAATTCTGATTTATGCAACTCAATACATCCATTTACTCATTGTTTATTATTTAAAGTAGATCATTGTTAACTTGCTGTGTGTGCGTATTATTACATTGCTTTTGATCGATTATTATATAAATTTTCTTTCAAATAATTAAAGTTTTATTTATTAATTATTATTATTATCCCAGCAAATATGCACAAAAATATTTTCACACTATAGGTGTAAGCTAAAACAAAATGAGAAGGACATACAGAGTTGGTTGGGTATGGGGTTTGAATTCCACTACCGGCACTCAAATGTGGGCCCACGTTCGACTTCGCTATAATGTCTACTGCTGAAAGATGCGTTTCCTGTAAAATATTCAAAGTAGTAACGATATAAAAACAGTAACATACTGCAATGTCATAATAACGATTGATTGATTTAACACGATAAATGAATAAATAAATAATTAAAACAACAATTAAACTGTATTGTATTGGAAATGATAAAATTTAGCCAGTCCCAAGCCTGGATAAAGGAGGAGGGTTTGAGCACGCAAGGTTAGCAACCTGGCATCTGTAAAAATTGCATAGTGCTACGGAAACAATTAAGAGGACGCCATTCCGGTAAACAACGCCAAAAAAGTAATCGCACGTATCTGGATGACAAAGTTACACAGATGACAGGGTTGAGTAAAAGCCGAAAGGAAGCTCAATCTTCGATTTGCAGAATCATCAATGCCAACGAGATTTTGTTGTTGTTGTTTTGTTGTAATTGTTATCTTATTGCTCCATGCTTATTTTTAAAGCAAAAAGGTTTTGTATTATATATATATATATATATATATATATATATATATATATATGCCGGGGTGGTCTAGCGGTACAGCGCTCGAATTCGGACCTCCGTGGGCATGGGTTCGAATCCCATCACCGGCACTAAAATGCGGGCCCACGTTCGGCTTTGCTAAAATGTCCACTGCTGAAAGATGTTTCTTGTAAAACATTCGAAGTAGAAAACATAAAATAAAAATAAAAATAAAATAAAATAAATATATATCAAATATAACAAAAGACAGCAATTAATGTTTAGGAGACTCATATAAATTTCATGTTTTAACGTTTTCTGGATTCGTTAACAGTCTGGCTTTATCCGATTGATAAACGACAGTTTTTAAAATCTATCTTACTGAGTTTGCTAATAATTTCTAATTTTATGGCAGATGATATCTTTATTCAAAAGATGAAGAAAAGTAGGTAGACAACATTATGAAATCAGAAATATAGTTGATTTGAAAAATATGTTAACATTAATGTTGCTCACTAAAGATATTTACAATTTTTATACAGAAGTAATATAACAACAATACCTAATAAAAATATTGTTTTTTTTCTGAAAACATGATAATATTAAATTAAGTAGTTATATTATTAACAATAGTCGTGACGTAACATATGATACAATTGAGATTTACAAATAAAATAGTTTTACAGATAAAGTAAAGAGCAATTTTATTGGTTAATGATTAATTAAACAAGTAGATTGGACTTTAACCATTTTATTGATTGAAACTATTGATTTTTTTTGTCTAGATTTATTCAGTAGAATACATAAAGGTGTAGTAATAGCAAGTAATTAGTTCGTTTGAAGTAAAATGAAATAGTAAACAGATAAAGAATATACAATTTTATTAGTTGATATTTTAAAGTAGAAAACGTTTATTTATGATGATAAATATCTTTGTAACGTGGTCGTAAAGTCTATACAATTATACTGTTTTGTTTTTCATAAAAACATCACTATCCCATCCATATAAGTGTACTTTAGAATTTTGGTACTGTAAATATTGGATATTGAAGATCGAACTCTTTTGGCTTGTATTCAATCCTATTATTAAAATAGTGCTATCACTCTTTTGCCGTAATTTGCTGGGATAAGGTCATCTTGTTGTTTATTTACTACTATTTATTTTTGAAAAAAATCAAGCTGTCAACTTTGTGCTCTGACCTTCGTTCTTTATTAACTGCATTTAGGATTGGTTGAGAAAGGAGGGTTTGAGTCCACAATTAGCAAACGGGTCTCCGTAAAAATATTGCTAAAGATACAACAAAAGGACATCACCATTTGATTAAACTATGGCGCAGAAGTAAAATCAGCACGATTTCGATAACGGGGTTCGGCGAATAGAAGTTCAATCTTTGATATGTATAATATTCAAAGCCGAAAATTTAATGTTTAATCCAATGAAAAAATTTTGTTGATCCATATTCTTTAGAGCGAAAAGGTTTTTAATAAATAAATAAATAATGGTGGAATTGGTTATAGGTAGAATACTTTTATATTAATGATCAATTCATCAAACACTAGTGAAAAGGTTTATTTTGAAACAATGTTTTATTTCTAATGACAACGGACACATTATTATTACTATTAGTATTACTATCATTATCATTAAAGCTATTATTATTGTTATTACCATTGTTATTATTACTATTATTAATATTATTATTGCTATTACTATTACAAATATTGTTATTATTCTTATTGTTATTATTTTTATTATTATAACAAAGCCTTTTGCTTTAAAACAATAAGCATAAAGCAAGAAGATAACAGTAACAGCGAAAATAACAACAAAGTCCCACAATTTAAAAAGAATATGGGGCAACAAAATGGTTCCATGTTTTCGAACATTTTGCCACATTTTTGTTTCATCCCACAAGAAATTCATTTCAATTAGATCTTCCCAAAGGTTGTTAGCCATTTTTTCTGTAGTCAACCCATCTTTCTTTTGCCACCATCAATTGTCATTCCAAAACCCATTCTCGCTGATCTTTTGGGCAGTAAACGTACAAGTTGACCAAGTAATTTTCTTCGTCCAATCGAAGAATAAGCCTCCTTTTGGTTTTTACTCAACCTTGTCATTTTCTCCTTTGCAGTTATTGCCGGAATGGCGTCCTCTTATTGTTTCTGTAGCAATATAGATTGTTTGCAGGTGCCAGGTTGCTAACCTTGCGCTCTCAAACCCTCCTCCTTTATCCCAACTTGGGACTGGCTAGATTGATTCATTTCTGATCATCTCTAGGCAGAGTTATGCATATATAAATGACCTAATATTGCAGCCATAAATACTGAAAATCATTCATCATGGAAAGCGCAAGATTAGCGAACACAAGATTAAGTTGAGAAGTTTGACTGATCCTTATCAAAAGACCTCGAACTGTAATTGGATAATTAAAAATATTGAGCCTACTACTATTCAAATTTATATTGCTTAATGTTTTTGTACAAAAATATTTCTAGCGATTATACATTTGTAGCGCAGTGAGTTCCGGATTTGTCCACTAAAACCCGAGTATCACTTCAAAGTAGCAAAGAAATGCATTTTCTTACCCACCTATCTTGCATTCCATTTAATAACAATTTATTCCAATTATAATTATTTAAAGAAAATTTTAAACCACAGTAATCACATGCATTTATTACATTTATATACATTGACATTATATAATTTTGTCTATCGTTTATCTTGATTCTATCATATGTACTGTTTTGTATGTGTGTGTGTGTGTTGTATTCTTATGACTAATGATGAAAACATTCCACTATAGTCGGTCTTGAGTCTGGTTGAGTAAATACAGATTACTAATTAGTAGTACATTCTGCACATTTCATTGTCATCATCGGGGATAAACACCCCCCCCCTACCGGTTATTATCACCTAGGATAGTCCAAATACTAAAACGTCTGCAAACACCAACTTTTTTAATGTGCACTTAATAAACGACACTTGAGGTGTGCTGACATTAAATGTTACTTACACTCCGAGTTAAACCCCTCCAATGATCTCTGTTGGCTGCATAGGGTAAACAAATGGCGCTCATTTAAATAATTCATTTGGACGAGGGGACTTAGCATAAATAAAAGGACTGAGTTCGCATGCTACAATGTCCGTCCAAATTTTCTGTTGGCCGCCTGGCCTTCTCTTACATTCGGGTAATGGATAGGCTTTCATAGCTATTCTGGCTGGATGAGTGGGCGAGCTACGTAAACATGGTTAATCTATTTTAATCGTCTTTCTTTTATTGTGCTAGAGATACAAATATCCGGGAATGGTCGAAATATTTTATTAGCTATTAAACGAGTGCGTTCAATAGAGGACAACGAGCGAAACCATATGGATCTTAAACATCTTTGCCCAAAATGAACAAGCTTTTGTGTATCCACTTCAGTGTAGGTCCTAGTTTCGCATGCATTTATTGCTCAATTAAAACTTTAATTTATTCAAATCGTAATTCATACCCATTCAAATAGTTCTTTTTTATTTAACAACCAGTTTTAAAAATTATATATATATATATATATATATCAGACATGCCAGAATTATTAGTTTAAAAAATAATTCAAAAAATAATATAAGTCTGTCCTTGTCAATATTTTTTAATACAAAAATATGCTATCGGTCAACCTGGAAGAGTTGAGATCACAAAAATAAAAATAAATATGCACAATTATCTACTATATATAAATATGTAGATAATAGTAATAATAACAACAATTTTAATAAATAAGAATCTACTCAAATATTTATTGACATTGATGTCCTGATTCGGTGTCTTTAATAATAATAATAATAATAATGCCCCGCCGATTCAAAATGCCACAAAATAATAAATTATGTTGTGTGTTGAAAATAAAAATCGATAAATTGTACAATATTTTTATTGACAAGAAGGAAGGACATTTTGCTAGACTAGATATAATAAGTCAACAAAAAAAGTGATATGAATGTGTGTGTGTGTGTGTGTGCATGAATTGGTAGGTAGGTATGTGGCATCACAATCAATGAAAGACAATGAACTGAGATTGTACTATCATGTACACAGAAAAATAAGAATCTATTGATTTGAGAAAAAAATTCATAAAAATAGAAAAAAGAAAAACAAACCATTTACACAAACAATCATTAAGTATAACGTAAAAACCAAATAAATATTATTTGCTCAGGGTCATTTAAAATTATAAATAAGGCGCCAAAATAAATTAAAATTATGTTTTTTGTAAAACAAACAATCATCAATCTGCTTGGGGAAAAAGAAATTTTGCACAAATTTGAATTATACACTTTTTACAAAATTCTAAGCGTCTTTACAAAATATTTAATAAAAGTTATATATATATATATATATATATATATATATATATATATTATAAATTAAAAATCATAGAGGAAAATAATTATGGGATAAAGCATAGAATTGAACAATGAGTGTGTGTTGTACATTAAATAGTCACATCAAGAAATCGATATTGATTGCGCTGGCCTCGCACACGTTCCAATTTCCGTGACACGTAATATAATCTAAATGTAAATTGCAATAACCGGTTTAAAATTTAATCAGAATTTTCAATAATATAGATTATTGTATAACGAACACTCTATTAATTACTATCCAACGCGCTTATTTACAAGAAAAATCAAAACAGCAATAAAATAATATAAAGTTCATGCAAATTAACGAACAAACACGTTCATTAGTATGAATTGGTATGTCTAGTTATTAAAGTTTGATTTAAAATACGGTTTGAAGTTTATGCAAGTAATAATGTATCATTTTGATTAAAAAGTATTGTTCCAAAGTGCCGAGGTTTTAAGGAGTATAATGATTGGATCCAATACTCGTTAATTAGCTATACTTAATCTTTAGTTATGCATTTGCCCCCAATAAATTATCATAACAAAGTAACTAGATTAGGATAAACGTTTATTCAGTCACGTCAAAACATCACTAATTCAATGTAATTATACAAATTACAGTATTTAAACTAACAATTGAATACAATTCATGAATCACAAAAATGTTCTATTTGTTCATTCAAAAGATAAATCGATAATTATAATGATCAATAATGCTTGATTAAACGGCTATTATTTGAAAATATTTTAAACTAGATAGCACTTAATAACTTTTCATAAATCGAACTTGCTACAGATTGGGCTACAACTTGTATCCCAGTTCTATCAGCAGCACCAAACCATTGCTTGTCCAATTACTGAAAAATGTTTGTTGCAATTGGTTTAAGCAATCAAATAGTTCAAACAATACTATATGCCAAACCCGATCCCAAATTTGGTCAAGAAAGGCAGATAATTGGACTGCAAGGATTAGAAAATTCGGCTTTGTAAAAAGGACACATATTGCTACCGAAACAGGACATAGGCGCAAAGGAGAGAAAAGACGATTCCGGTAGCGCAGTTTAGTGAAAGCCAAAACATGCAACATCTTCAATTTTAGAAATGTAGCTTGTGCGACTACAGGGAATGTACTCACACTCTTTTGAAGTGGTGAGTTGGAATAAGTCCTTGGATCGATAGTCAGAATACAAACGTGATGTGCACATCCAAGTGACACACAAAACAATTTTGTTGCCCCGTTCTCTTTACAATAAAAGCGTTTTTTAACTAATTTAATAATAATAATAATAATAATAATAATAATAACAATGATAGTAATAATAATAATAATAAATGCTTATTGATTTAGCTTAGCACTTCATAGCACTTTACAATAAACTATTTCAAAGTACTAACTTGAACATCAGAAGACTTATAAAAAATTTTACTACTTTGAATATTTTACGAGAAACATCGTTTAGCAGTGACACTTTAGCGAAGCCAAACGTCGAACCTCATATATTGCCGGTGGTGGGATTCGAACCTATGCCCACCAGGTCCAAGTCAAGCGCCGTACCGCTCGGCCATCCCGGCAAATCGAAATAACACATACACAGGTGTAAAATGCCTCCAAATAAACTGTCCACATTGAAAAGATTTATTATTTCTATTATTGATTTAACTTAAATACGTTGAATGTGAAATGGCTTGCAATATAACTATGTTGATAAAGTGGACATTCTTTCGATTTAACCATTTCTGCCACTCTGGCAAATTTAAACAAACTTTTAAACCAATGACATCAATTAACTTTTGGATGGAATTTTTTAAGATGTTTCAAAAACTCAAAAATAAGTCGTCAAATGCGTACTGTCGTAGAATAATGTTCAAGGCCACAGGCACTACTTGCATACTTTCACTTGACTATGTTAAATGTCTATTGACTGTAAATAATTTTATTGTTGAGCCATCGAGACAGAAGATAAAGAAAACAGGACCTTGTCATCAACCAATCATCGTCATTCATCATTTAAAAAAGTCAACTAACCTCAGACTGCGACTAACTGATTCAAAGCTCATGCGTTCGTTTTTGCGATACAAGCCCCAAAGTTGCGATAGCTTTTGGGGATTGTGGATTTGGAATATCCGCGCTTGTTTATTGACCCATTGAACACAGTCGGCGTAGGAAGAGTCAGTCGACTGATGCGTTGTGGAAGTTGACGATGACAATGGCAAACATGAGTAGTCATCGAATTGCGTTCCTATTTGTTTGTGCAACAATTTGTTAATGAATTGCAACAAATGCAAACGTTTCTTACTTGACTTGACAGTTGCATTCGACAAAGGATTGTATGTTGGTGGTATTGCTGAACTTGGTGTATAATGATGATTATAGTGTGAATTGCTTTTCTTACCACCAATTCCATTGGATGATGATGAAGACGTTTTGACGTGATGTTGGGGAAAATAATCCTTATCTTTTTCATTATCATCATCATCATCATCATCATCGTCAACATCACAATCATCAACGGCAGAAGTAGCATCGAAAACATGATCAATAAAATTATCATTATTATTATTATTATTATTATTATTATTATTATTATTATTATTATTATCATCATCATCATCATCATCATCAATATGCAAACCATTGCTGTCTTGTGATTGAATTTCATCAAATAAATCATTTTCACGATTGTTATTGATTTTCGTCAAATGTGCATTAAAATTGAAATAAAGGTTATCATCATTGTTTGGATCTAAATGCGAAGATTTGGGATGCTGGTAGCCATCGATCAACTGCGATTGTCTCGATTCGTGATAGGCGCAATGATTCACATGTGGCGGTTGGGCAGTAATGAATAGGGGATTTGTTGTATACGAGGAAGATGTCAAATTGTTCGTATGGGATATCGCCTTGTGATGAAATGGCACATCTTCGTACAGAGGCATTCGTGCAAAATGACCGTACTTTGCACCGCCCGATTCACAGTCATACCAAGCAGCAATTCGACTAGTGCTACTTCCATCACTACTACCGTTGCTACTACTGTACCACTTTCTTTTAACTGGACCATAGACAGCCAATTCTTGACCATTGCGATGTACACGATTCATTAAGTTATTCATCAAATGCGTTCGTAAAGGACGGCGTGAACAAGACATCTTGGCGACAGTTGCATGTTTGGTGCTGTATTTGGCAACTTTGGGCGGCGCGTTTGGATGGCACGTTTCGCACTCGTCGAAAGGATGTGGTTGGCGCATCAACTTGGCAATGTGACAATTTTCGATGTCGTGCAATTTGATCGATTGGAACGATTCACACGACGATGAAGAAAGCGACGAAGGCGAATTTGACGATGACGATGATGCCGTAATGGATGTCGGTGGATGCTTGGACAGTAGATTGTTGTGGTCAGCAAACAAATAGGAAGTTTCGGGCGCAAAATTAGAAATGGTACTGGGATGATCAAAGGCTGGTGTCGGGTTTGAAGGACCAAATATGTGGTTGGCGTAAACATAGAACGATTGACTATCTTCCAAATCGTTGTTCAAATATTCTGTGTGTGTGATAAAATAGAAATACATAAGTCCAATGCAAAAAGGGTATATGTAAGTGTTGAAAGTAAGCATTCATTATTTTATTATATGCCAGGGTGGTCCAGAAGTATAGCGCTCAAATTTGGACCTCGGTGAGCATGGGTTCGAATCCCACCACCGGCACTAAAATACGGGCCCACGTTCGGCTTTGCTAAAATGTCCACTGCTAAAAGATGTTTCTCGTACAAACATTCAAAGTAGCAAACAAAATAAATAGCAAATAAATAAATAAAACATTGGTAATAAAAACGTACACTGGAAGCTGTCAATATTAAGGCAGCATGAATGATTAAGGACACCTGTATTATACTAATATATTCCTTAAACAGTACTTTAACATTATCAATAAAAGTGACAGTAAAAAAACCTTTTTTACCAATATTATTGCCAGATTCTAATTTATATTTTAGACTATTTTGAAAATAAAAAATAACTAACTTCAAAGCTTAGAAGATATTATAGAAAACAAGAAATATTGCCTACTTTATTAAAAATGCATAGTTTCTATTATTTATTTTTATATGTATACTTGATTTATAATATAAGGTATTTTAAAACATAATTTATTTGTTTTTTAATTTTCAAAAATATTCAAAATAAGAGTGTTTTATCTAAGCTAGAATTTGGTAATAATCTTGATATAAAATGTTTTTTATACAATTTTTTAAAATGGAAGCCCAATTGTACGTTTGTACACTCGATCACTGCTGTGGCAGATAATTAAAAGATTTGGCTATCGACTAAACGAATGTCTTGAAACATGTAAAATCTGATCAATTTAACCGACGGAACTACTAAGAGTCTTATTGGGAGAATAGGTGCATCAACTAACGGCAGTAAAAGTTAAACCCCTTTTTACTTGTATACAAATCTAGTAACTTAACCACCTTACTAGTCCCAAAATTCTTAAATTTAAATTTCAAAGAAACACTCATTTTTTAGACATATTCATACGCATATATATATATATATATATATATATATATATATTATGTTTAAGCATAAAATGAAGACAAAACTGAAATACGCATAAGTGAAATAAAAAAATTAAGAAAAAATCAAACTTTGTAAACTATTTGAAATTTGTTTTTAGAATGTTTGCGCAGCGTTAATTGATGTAATTTAAAGATTAAACTATTGTTGACTCAATCTGTAAATATGTACTTGTTTAGGTATGAAAACTAATATATATATATATATATATATATATATATATATATATATATATATATATATATATATATATATGTATATATATGGATGTATATAACAACAAGTCACATGAATTCATTACTGTTGGTGTATTGGTTCAATTCAATAAAATAAATCAATTATTTTATGTAACTTTCAAAGCAAACTGATTTATTTCTAGAATAAACCACATAACAAAAAGGGTAGTTAAAAATGTGTAAAATGTTCAAATAACAAAATGCCTACCCATTTGCACCTTAGAATAACCTGACACATACACACATACACAATTAGGCACAATTACCATCAAATTAAGTAAGTGGTACGTATTCAAAATTCTCATCTGTTTGTACAATTAAATACAATTTCCACATTCGATATCCTTTTAGTGCCACTCATTTGAACATTTGTCAACCGTGTTTGTTCACTTTCGTGTGACATCTTGCTAAGTAATTCAAATAGTCAAAGTTTCTGCCCACCTTTCTTCTATAATTTCTCAGATTTTCCATTCCAAAATCGTTCTCTGTCGTTTTTCTCATGGTAAAGGTAAAACAATGTAAAACAACAAATGTTAGTGACAAAGCCACATGTTCATTCATTCCAGGTTTGCCTAGCATGTCGAATAATCCCTTTCCATTGTTTACGATTTTCGGAGGCATGTAGGGCTATGTCAGTTCATCGACTTAGCCATTGTTTCCAAGATCAAGTCCAGGCCAAAATTGAGTGAAGATCGGCCCGAACAGCATTTATCCAAGTACGTTTCAGACGACCTTTACTCTTCTCCCAACCGACATATGGACAAGTCAGGGTTACGGTACGTGAGATTGCATCACGATTTCTACAAAGAACGTGTCTAAACCAGTCCAATCTTCGTTGTTGCAATACTAATGAAGGAAGATCGTACAATTGGAGGTCATCTCGAATTTGGCGGTTGTTGATCTTTTCCGTCCAATCTCTTGATACGGAGGATACAAAATTTGTGTTGTGTCAAATGTATCTAAAACATCTTGCTTCAAATGTTTCAAGCGTAAAAGTAATTTTCATGGTTTAATTGTAATAATGTTATGTAATAAACGCGAATCGGTTCATTTCATGATATTGTTGCTCTTTAAAATAGTTGAAAAACAACAAGAATGACAACTATCTTATTATTTTATTTATGCTTACTGCTTTGAATGCTCTAACGGGCAACGCACCTTTCAACAGTGTAGACATTTTAGCGAAGCCGAAAGTGGAGCAGCATTTGTGGGCCGAACTCACACCCACCCAGGTCCAAGTCGAGCGCTGTACCGCCAGACCATAAATGTTGCCTGTTTGCATTCGCAATTCGCTTCCATACAAAGGTGTCGAAATGGCAATTGATGTGTACAAATAAAGTTTTGTCGTTAGGCGGATGAAGATACGTAACTGTATTGGCTTTAGTCTATATAAAAACTGTCATCGTTTTTCTAAGTCTGGCTTTGACACCAATTTTGGTATTTCCAACAGTGCTTCCCCGATATGTAAAAGCATCAACGAATTCTATGTATTATCCAGCAATTTCGACAACTATATAATTACTTGACTTTGTGCACAATATTGTCATATCCAAAGTGATTAGGCAATAATAATAATAATAAGAAAAATTTTCAGTTACATCTTGTGCTAACTTTTCATCTAAACAAATAAGTATATCCTAACTTTAAACTGTAACTCAAAATTATAACTTTTATTTCAACAACGAGAATTCTGGAGTTTCAATTCAATTGTCATTCCTCATTTAGATTTTGACAATATGTCAATCCCTCTAAAAAATAATAATGTTCTATTGACGTATTTAAACCATAATAATAATAATAATAATAATAATAATAATAATAATAATAATAATAATAATAATAATAATAATAATAATAATAATAATAATAATAATAATAATAATAATTATAATTATTATTATTATTATTATTATTATTATTATTATTATTATTATTATTATTATTATTATTATTATTATTATTATTATTATTATTATTATTATTATTATTATTATTTACATTAGTATAAGTTCAAATTATAGAAATTTATTTAAAACCAAGTCAATTATTAACATTTTATAATAGTGTCTAGTTTGTAAATCAATATTGATTATTGATTTTTCGTTTAAATAAACGGGCATCACATTCTAGTAAATCGTATTCACCTCGTGATTTAAAATCACAAACTAGCATATGGATTGATTATATTTTTAAATACAAAATTTTTTTATTTGCTTTCAAACTAGTCAGTCAGTATAAGTTGGCAAATAAGTAACGCATCTTGATAATAATTGTTCGTTTCCGAGTAGCCTATTTGAATACTATACATACATACATGCTTACAAAGCCCACTTATGTCAAACCAACAATACCAATTTCAATATTTGTATGATTAACTAAATACAGAGTATTTTATTAAACTTCAAACATTTTTTAAAATATTCAAATATAAACAATCATTTAATCCTTTATTTATTAAATAAACATAATTTTCAATTTAACAATTATATCTAGTGTCACGAAGTTATTCATTTCTGGACAAATTATTCATAAAAAGGGCTTGAAATTTTAGTAGATAACAGAAATACAATTTTACTGCCTATTGTTTCTTGTTACTACTATGGATGTTTTTCGGGAAACATTGTTCGGGCAAGTGGACATTTTGGAGAAACCAAACAATGCTTAAAAATTCTTCTTTTTTTTGTAGTTGCAAATTTTACGAAAATTCTAAACAATTTTCTTTTTTGTAAAATATACACTTAAAATTTTTTTAACAATTCCGTTTTATTTGTTTCAAACAAAGCATGTGAACAAACATTTGTACTTTAATCGTAACAGAAGTTATCCCAATAATCCCAACAATTTATTACTTTAGCATACAATTAGTTATGGCGTAGGTCAACTATAGGCAAATCACGTGATGTGCATTTAATTAAAGTTGCATATATATTTTTTGTGTGTTGTATGAATGTGTATTCAATTTTATGAAGGCGATATATACACACACGTACACCGATATGTGTGTGTGTTGCTTTCAAATAAATTGAAAATAAAATAACGTCACATGATCACTGAAACATTGATCAATCGTCAAGTGATGGTTTATCAATTGAATTTCGTAAACGTTACACTATATAAAATAAAGATTGTACTTTATACTGAAATCCCTCTTTTTTAAATGGATTATCGTCTCAATAGTTCGGGATGTGATACATCAATGGTAAAAAATGAGTAACTTATTTTCACTTTATTGTTACAATTGTTCGGCAAAGTATGTTAACTTGATGTTATGTTATCAATAGATGGAAAACATAAGTATTATTAAATCCCCACATATTATATTAATGTTAAAATTGCATAAATACTTCAAAAGTGTTGAAAATAGGAAGCATGTTCATGTACAAAATTCCCAGTCATGACACAGCTTTAGCAAGATTAGCTAAGCTCAAAACTTTGTCATCTAAAAAACACTTGATGTCAAACCGTCTTTTTTTAAGTGTTCTATTTGAATGTTTGTTGCAACGCACTTTTAGTAAGTCACAAGATCACGATAATTTGTAGTTCATACCGGCTAAAAATCTTGCGACTTAGACATTCGTGTGGCAAGTGTCAAGATGACTAAGTGATTGAGAGGTCAACTGCCTTTCAACGGTCGATTGAAATCCTGACACAAGTTATCTACTCTCCTCCACCACAGCCGGTCGAGAAAGGAGGAAGGCTAAAGTACAAGGTCAGCCGTTTGCCAAGGAAACGATAAAACGAAGCCATTTTGGAAAATTACTGCAAACAATGAAAGCGTGATTCCGATGACAGGGTTGGGTAAAAGCCGAAAAAAGAGCTCAATCTTTATTTGGTATGCAACATTTTAAATGCCGCAAATTTCAAATACAAACACACGAAATAATCATATTCGTTTTTAACAATATCTACGCTCAAAAATGAAGAATTCGCAACCTTTATAATTATAACAACTTTGAAAGCCACAAAAACCTCGTTCTTCGCTTTGCAGGGTTGTCAATTTAAAATACAATCTTAAAAAACAACTCTTATTGTTCCATGTTGTTTACAGTGAAAAGGTTTTGTAATAATATTTATGATCACGACTTGTAACCATGACAACTTTGCTGTTTAAAAAATACTTTTCTTAAAAACTTTTGACTAATTTAAATGTTTTACAGGAAACATCTATTAGCAGAGGACATTTTAGAGAAACCGAACGTAGACCCGCATTTGGTTCAGGTGGTAGACATAGAACCCCGATGCGCTGTACCGTTAGGCCGCCCCGCAGCTTAATGACAAAAGGTCTTTTTTAACTTTATTTTGTTTCATTGTTTGATGGAAAACACATTTTTAGAAAGCGTACAAGTCTGGCTATTCAGCTATTTGTATCACATGGGTACGCCATCATTAGTTACAAACAAATAGTCGGGTTGATTAGGTTGTTAAGATGCCAGACTGATGATCGACAGAGATGGATTTAAGTCCCAAGTCCTGACACGAGTGTATCAAGGTTATTAACATTCAGGAATGTAGGAATTTGCTATCTTATTGCAATCATACTGTAGCATTTAGCTGAATGAAATGCCATTTGGTACTAAAATGTGTTTCTTTTTAGTTGAAAAGTGTATCAACGCAAAAAAAACTTGAAACAACTTGACAGCAAATAGTTTATTATGCTACGTTTGAACATGAATTCAATTTGACTGCTCGCCTTTTAAATAATAAAGTGTAGTTTTTTTGCACATACCAAACCAATTTCAAAACAAATTCATAACGCATAAGCATAAAATAATTATGTGTAATTGAAGATGACACTGTCAACTAAAAATCGAAGATATAACATCTTAAATGGTATAATTTGCTATTTTTATAGGGTTAGTATTATAATTCAAAAATTAACTATAGAAGAAAAAGTAGTCATGTGACCCTGACTGATTTTCTAAATGAGAGTACATGTAAGTTCCACATGATTGTTGCACCTATATACAAATATGTTGACATAGAAAAATACTACACCCCCCTCCTCTTCCTCCTCCACAAAAGACAATAAAAAATGAACAAAATATGTGCTAAATAATGGAAAACAATATAGGTATTGAAAAACACATGATATCCGTTGTAGTTTTTTACACAATAGCATTGAGAAACTATGTAAATGAAAAAAAGTAGGCTTTCCCTAATAGAAAAAAAATAAATAATTGTTCGAGAGAGAGAGAAAGAGAGCTATACGTCTTCACAATTTGTGCTTTATTAAAATTGTCAATTTCATTGAATAATAAATATATATGATTTATGCCAACCAGGATTAGTGTACGGTTATTTTTCATCCTTGTTAGAACTCATCAACAGTGCATAGCTTTCCACTCCCTATCTGGTGTCAGATAGAAGCCTAAGCCATTGAGCTGCGGGTGGTTAGAACGGACTTTGTAAGTTTATTATTTGTAGTGAATTTGATCAATGTTAATTGTTCACTAACTTCAACTGCTGTGTGTTACTACTACTACTACTACTACTACTACTACTACTACTACTACTACTACTACTACTACTACTACTACTACTACCTACTACTACTACTACTACTACTACTACTACTACTACTACTGCAAGTTCCCCCACCATGTTAATACGTTCTGGCATGTTCCTCATAATTTAATAGCACATATAGGAGATAGGTTATTTCTTACCAAATAACAAATATTCTTGGTCTGAACCAACCAGAAGCATTGTACATCTGTTTCATCCTTGTTACCAATTATCAGCAATGTATACCTTTCGAGATTCACATAGTCAGGTTTCGGACCGATGTTTGACCTGTCCACGGGTTGGCACAAACCCGACAAATCTAATACAACGCCCATTTCATTTTTATTACTATTTTATTCACTATATGCGTTAACAAAAATATACTTGAACGCATGTGGATGATGTTCGGCATAACCAAACGAAAGTTCACATTTTGAGTGCTATAACCCTAGCAGCGAAGCGTTAGCAATAAAATATCAGTTTTATATGCATTGTCATTGTCAAAAAGCAAATATAACCGAACGTTTTCAAACATAAACAGCCTTTCACTAATGTCTAGTATTGGGAAATTAGCAATAATTGTTACTATGCCTTGCCAGTTTTTCGTCTATATTTATAACTATTTGGAGAAGGTTAAAACTCTACAATTTCTACACCAGATGATAGACTTGATGTTCGAAATCGTAATCTACATCGTCACTGTATTTATTCCACCAAAAAACAAAAATAAATAAAGTAGATTGGCGCCCAATCATGTAACCAAACATTTTATCCCGTTAAAATCAAAACTTTTAGTCAATTTAAAACATAATTAAGCCTACCAGGTTCGCCTGCAATATCTGTCATCAACGGATCGAGAATATTCAGTGCTTCTTGCTGTTCTCTTTGATCTTGTTGCTGCTCGTGACGCGAAACTAAGGGACTTGGTAAAAAATTCACATTTTCATTGTTTATACACTTTGGGTTTGTAAAATGTTGATCTGGATAGTAGATTATTTGACTTGACGAGGATGTCTGTCGAACTGGACATATTTTGATGACGTTTCCTGACAACGATGATAATGATGATGATGATGGTAGTGGCGGCGGTGGTTGTGGATATGCTGGAGTGGACAGTAAAGGCAGAAAAGATCCACACGTGGAAGATATTGGATGGCAACATGGCGAAGATGTGGAGCAGGTGGAATAGGCTGATGGTGTGGCGAAGTCGGACAAATCAAATTCGAAATCGAGAAACCGCAAAGTTTTGGACGATGTGCGTATGTCTGAAGACACATTCTCGGTCAGTGTTGGAGCTAAATCCCAGGTCAAATTATCGACCATCCTTGTACAATTGTGTGTATGTGTGCGTGGCCGTATCACAGACTTCCTTTACGTCTGAAAAAATAAGCACACATGGCCATTTGAAAACAATCAATTTGGGTTAAATAAAAATCGATTAAATTCTTTAAAAATAAAGCAAATGAACCCCCATTGCAGTTAGTTTCAAGGTTATGTTTATATCACTAACAGCCTTGCTTTGTAAAAGTCATGTTATTACTGAAAAAATAACAATGCAATTGGGACAAACAAAAGTTTGTCTAATATCCAATGCTGCGTGCCAGCAATACGAGTACTGACAAAATTAATTTACCGGAGCGGTAGAAGTGACTAAGACGTTCAACTTGTAACCATCACCACTTCCGTCTAATCCTACACTTAGTGTCCCTAAACCATTCAAGCAGTAAACACCGAAAAAATACATAAATATAACAAACGTCGCCTTTGTGTACATCGAATAAATCCAGTTAACCGACTCAGCCAACTCTAAGCCCGTAATTCGACACCAAAGGTAAGAGTGGCGAAGTGTAGAATTACTTTTTCTAGATTGGATGCCAATAATCCCAAGGATTTGGGCAATGATTATAAAGACTTGATGATAGCAATAATTCTGTTTCCGTATCTCCATGTGATACATTCTGGACTCAAACTAATACGGATTATGGACTGAGTGCACAGCAGTATAACGGGGCCATCGTCTATGCCAAGTGGTTCAAAGGTACACCCGGGTTGGTCTAGCGGTACAGCGCTCGAATTCGGACCTCGGTGGGCATCGGGGTTTGAATCCCACCACCGGCACTAAAATGCGGGCCCACGTTCGGCTTCGCTAAAATGTCCACTGCTGAAAGATGTTTTTCGTAAAACATTCAAAGTAGCAAACATTTAAATAAAAAGTACTTAAAAGGTATCTTGAGCCATACATATACCATATGTAGCCATTGGGCTAAGAGAGGCAACAGTGACTATAAGTCAAACGGTCTGTTCAATCTTACTAAATAGTGGTGTCCTTGTAAGGATACCGTACATCAGCCATAAAACTTCTTCACCATCTTATGTTTGTTACTTTTTGTAAAAATCATTAAAGGCAATCGTTTGATATGCCGTAATAATGTAGAAAAAAAAATTTCCATTTATCTACAAAGACGAAAGTCGAGTTATATCATTGTACACCTAATCCCCCTAATCTGTTAGTTTGAGTGTAGGATGCACCACATGGAGGTAAGAAAATGCGATTTTGACCATCATTAGAAATTGAGTCTTCATAACTATTATTTTTGGATCCTTAACATTCTATAGAAACAATAAGAATACACACGCGCGTCTTAAATTAAAATCGACCATTGAAACTTGTGCAAATTGTAAATCTCTATGTATATACTTAAATAGAAAAAAAAACAAAACTAACAAACTCCAAAACAAATTGATTTATTAGAAAAATTAATTAATTTAGTATGTAATATTGTTAAATAAAATTAATTAATTATTATTATTATTATTATTATTATTATTATTATTATATATACTAAACATTCGTTATTATATAAACTGAAATCTATGCAAACACTAAAAATGGAATAAGTCGTGAAATTTTAATAAATTTTAAACTATATATATAATCAATAAAAAAGTATTAGGTAATGCTAAAAACTTATCTTTATAAGAAAAAATACATAATTTAGAACAAATATTCTAAAAATAATTATATTTATAAAAAAAACCTGAAATTAACTGAAATCAACGTTGCAATCACATTACACAGGTTTCACTAACGACCATTAACAAAATAATCAATACAAGAATCAATAAATATATTCTTATATATGCACACTCACTAATAAGATTAGCATTCAATAAGATATAGCATAATTTTCAATAAATTAACAATAAAACTGTTTAAGTAATAGCAAATTTTGCAAACATAAACATTAAAAAAATTAAATAATTAAACATTTGAGTTAATGTGTGCAATTTAAATTATGATAATAACATTTAGTAAATGTGGGTTAAGTAAAGTAGGTGATTAAAACAGTACTCATTGTACAAAATAAATTAATCTGCAAGTATAAATAGTGAAATAAATAAAAAAATCATAAAGTAACATTTATTCTAGCCTATCTAAACCAGTACTCAGAAAAAAGGTTACAATTTTGGATTAATGGTCTTATTTTAAAAAAATTATAAATATTTTATTCATTCATTGTTATTAACAACGTTGTCACCTAATTGTTACTTTTACATTTGTTCAGCACATTAAACGACCGACTCTGATGGTTTGAAATGCTTAACAAAAGTAACAAAATTTCTTAATTAATGGATAAAATCCTTGTAACGATGCTGTTGTTTGTGAAACATTGACAAAATTGCCTGATGTTTGTCAGGATTATCTCCCTTAATTTAAAGCCAACGAATGGTATATGTATACCTCAATATATCTTTTGAGAACCTCAAGTGTATGTTTGCATCCATCCGCCAAAACGAAAGTACATTTATACCGCTGTAAACTCCGTCTCTGCTGTGTTAACTTTGGAACTTAAGTGCATCTAGTTCAAAATGCGTCCCGTAGAGGTGACAGACAGGAATGTCACTATCAATCCTTAAGATAATTAACATCCCTAAAATTATATATATATATATATATATATACATATATATATACATATATATATACACCATTTTGTTAATTGACCTTAAAATTGTTCAAGTATAACTCAAATTTTACAGTATTTTAAATTATAAAAAGTTTAATATATACCTTTTTATTTTATATATCTAATTAAATATGTACTTTTACACTTGAGTATATGTACATTATTAGACGTATAAACGTAACAATTATAGTTATAGACATGCATGCTATAACGTTTCAAACAATATTGTATAGTATGTTTATGTTAATAAAAATTAATTTGACGCTAATGTAAACTCTATAATAAAAGTTAGATATGTTAATATAGACTTGTGTCTATATTAAATTATCATAAAATAGTGTCATATGTGTAAACAAAGTTATTGTTTAATTTTCGAATTGTATTTTAAAATGTTAATAATGTTGGCTAAGTTTTATTATTTTATACATGTACTATTAAGAGTATTACAATTTTAATGCAAGACAAACTTTATATATTACAATTATTTTTGTTAAAAAGCTTTAAAATAATAAATAATAAAAATAATGAAATTAGTTTTTATAAAAACATGTTATGCAAAAAGATATTGTAAAAAATATATTTGTAATAAATATTTTAAATGATCATCAAAAATATATTAGACTATTTTTCTTTATATAAATAATTCACGCAAATACACTTTTGTAAAAAGCAAAAAATATATAGATTAAATGTATAATTAATATACAGGTGGCTTGCTAACAACCATTATAAATATATCCTTTACAAAATGCAAAAAATGTAAAACATTTATATTATTGCACATTTTTTTGTATAAGTAAAACCGAAAATTAAAATTTTTGATAATTGTAAACTGTAGAATTAAAATGCTGTACCTTAAAATAAAGAGCTAGAAAAATTTAAAAAAACAACTAATGGTTTATTATTAACTTAAATGCCTCAGTAAAAATATATTCAGCATCATTAAATACAAATGCAAAAATAATTTGTTTCATTAGAATAAACCGTAAAATTAACAATCAAAAGAAACAACATAAGTGTATCATGCCTACCAAACAAAAAACTTAGTTTTAGTATTAAATTTGTTTTTGTGCTGAGGTAATATAAGTAGCTAAGTCGTTAAACTCGTATTCATAGGTTTAATCCTATTACCAACAATAGACGTGAGCCTTCTCACTACCCTAAATGTTTATTTGCTATAAATTGTTTCTAGTAAAAAAGATCCAGCAATAAATTCAAAACGTATTACTAAAATAATTGTTTTTATTTGTTTAGAAATAAAGTAATAACTAAATATGTCAAAACTCTTTAAATATTTTAAAATATAAACAAAATTAAAATTAAACCATTATTGTAAACGTGCAAAAAAAAGACAAAATAAGCAAAATAAGAATTCCTAAAATGTAAACACCAATTCAAATCGTAATATAAGAAAGTTTGTTTTTAAAACATATTATAAATAATCTATAAAACCAATTTTTATGTAATTAAGATGTTAACTAATTATTACAACCAAAACAAAAACAAAGCATTGTCTTTAGAAATATTATAAAAACATTTAAGCCCTATATATATATATACTCAAATTTTAATACGTTTATAAAAAATAACGTAAAACGTAAGTATTTGTAGTAATGCATTATAATAACAGTAAAATAAAAAACCTCTCCTTAAAAAGTTAATATTTAAATAAATTAGTATTTGAAAACATCATTGTGTAAATTAAAAGATTATGTAAATAAAATTAAAAACAAAAAATAAAACTGTACAGTTAATTTTTTTAAATTGCAATAAACATAAAATAACATATATATGTGAAAAGTTACACAAAATACAAAACAATATACAACCCAGTTTAAATCAGAAAAACCAAAAAACTAACAATCAGTAATATATATAAAGACGTTAGTTGTACATACACGTACATAAAATTATCATATCAAATAATTTTTAACTAATTGTACTTAGTCCTCAGTAATGTTCTCGTATAGCTTATAATAATTAAAAACAAACCAAAACGAACTTTATCAATCCAATCACGTTAAAAAGTTATCAATTCCACATAATCATAAAAACTAACAAGTGCACATAACTCATTCAAAAAATGCAATAATTGTTAATTTAAAAATATCAAAGATTATAACTGTTTTCATAACTGTAAAATGTTAAAAAATGGTGTTTATATTATCCGCAACAAATTTTCAGAAATTAAATTTGGTGTATATATACAGATACAAAATTCTGGTTAAAATATAAAAACAATTTTTATGTTATTTAATTTACACATTTAGCTACACGCAATAAAAATATTATTGAAAGCTTAAACGTAAACATTTGTTTAATCATTAAGTTAAAACTAAAATAAAATAAAATAAAACAAAATTATAAATAAACACAAATTTTATTTTGTCTTACGTCTTATTAGTAAAATTTTTAAAAATATATTTGAAATAATATAAATTAAACAGTAAATAACTTGCTAACCTTCAACCTAAACTACCAGTATTAATTAAAAATACTAACAATTAAAAAAATATATTAAATAAATATTTAATAAGAAAAATAATCAATTAATTTTTTTCTTAATATTTTGTAATAAAATATTTAAATTACCTATTGATAACTTCAAAATAAGCACAAATTCTTAAGGACATACCTAATTTGATGGTAACAGTAAAATTTATTTAACTAAACAAACAAACAATGCAATTTTTAGAGTTTTGTATTACTTTATATTTTTATATAAAAATTGTAATTATTATTAATTTAAATTAAAAACAATAAAATAATTAATATTATTTATTTAATGTAAAATTTAAAAAATTGGGTGAGTTCCACCTGTCATACGTCTAAAATAAAAAATTCTAAAGTTATTTTAAACCGATTTTTTATTACTAATAAAAATAATATTAAAATAAAACAAATAATTTTTTTATTATTATATTACTTTTATTGGTTATTAAAAGGTCGGTTTAAATAACCATGAAATTGTTTATGAAGGGAAAAACCAGCCAAAAATCGTATATATCTATATATATATATATATTGTTTTATTTTTACTAGTTTAAATATTTTATAAAATACATTTTTTATCAGTAAACATTGTAGAGAAGCAAAATGTGGACATTTGGTTCTGGTGGTAGCGATTAAACCCATGTCTATCCACCTACGAGTGAACCGCTGTGCCGTTTGACTACACTGGCATATACATTTTATTATTTTTTCTATTTATATTTATTATTTTGAATACTTTACAGGAAAACACTTTTTAACAATAAACATTTTAACGAAGCCAAAATATAAGAAAATAAGAATGTTTTATAAAAGTGCAAATTTCGTTAAAATAACTAGTTAACATATTACAAAATTAATTTAACTTTTTTATTAGTTATTATTAACTATCCGTAATTTTTTGTCAGTTTGTTCGTTTTTATTCCTAAGTTATTTTGTAGTAACTTTTTAGTCAGTAAACATAATAATGTCATAAAATACACGAACTAGTTTTTTTAATAATTTAACAATTTAAAATTTAACATTGAAGATAGAGTTTTGATTACACACAAGCTGTAACAATAAATAATTTTAAAAATATATTTAAAAAAACAATAAATTTATTTTTGTTGTGTGTCAATGTAAATAAAAAGTATTCATAATAATTAATTTAAATAGATATTGAATACGTAATGTACTAATCACAAAGTATTAAAATTGAAGAATTCTTTTTTTTACAATATTTACTTAATAACAAATTTAAAAAACAATTTTAAGTATTTAAAATTTTGCTTATGTTAACTTTCCAAGTAGTATTTAAAAAGAAATAGCAACATATTAAATGATGTTTTACTGTTTATCAATTGATGTATTTTATAATTTATATTTTCATATTTAAAACACATTTTTTTGCAATTTTAAAATAATAAAATAATTTGACAATTTATAAAGAACTAAAAAGAATTAAGCATGTTACTTTAATATTACGCTTACGATAAACAATTTCAAAATTATTTAACATTACCATTGGTTATAATTGTTCTGTTATTGGTTAATTTTTATGTAAAGGATGGTTGGATACTAAGGGCAATGTTAAAAGTTTTGCATAAGGCTTATTATTATTATTATTATTATTATTATTATTATTATTATTGGCTTAGATACTTGATTAGAAGTAGCTTTTAGCACAGAAAATAGGGTACAATTAGCAATATGTAACATCAGTCAGAAAATAAAATTAGATAGACTAAAAAACTCAAAAATTAACGTGTATTCAAAAATTATGTGTATTATAAAATGCGTGAAGGGGCATTATATTACTTTGGAAACGTACTGTAGTTAATAGTATACTATTATAAAAATATACATTAAATGTGAATGAGTCATGTATGAACATGAGTAATAAAACAATACATTGGATAAATAATAATAAATGGTCAAAAAATATAATAGACAGATTAAAGACAGCAACAATTGGACAAACAAAAAATATGATTTAGATAGGTTTATGTAATGGTTACTTTGAATTTTATTGGGATTGGATAATAATCTTACTAAATACGGCAGACATAAATTTAAGTACACGTTTGTTTTACACTTGGCGTGGATATGTGATGTACTTGTCTTTACCGATGCAATTGATATGCTAAAACCACGATAAAGTGGATGATTTGTGATGTTGGAGATAAGATTAATAAATTGAAAACATTTTTTAAAATGTCAATTGATTATTTCATTAAGAATATTATTGCAAGGAATGTCCGAGGATTGGCTAATGATGGTAATACATTTATATAGCTTTATAAAATTCTTTATTTTTAGTCCCCAAAATATTACGGAGGAGCAATATAATATTATTGGATAAAATGTAGCTTTAAAATATGTATTACTAATATATAAACGAACACGAAGGTTCCTTAACTGTCCAATGTAGAAACAAATACCCTGAGTTTTTGTGAATAGATGTTCGATGTAGTCAGACCAAGTAAGTTTGTTATTCAATAAAACACCAGCATATTTTAAATTATTAGAAACGTCAATCTCCACATTTTTAATACGAACTTTTGGGTAAAGTTGAATTGATTGTGTTAAAGGTTTGTATAAACTAAAATTAGTTACTTTACATTTTGTAGAATTTAATTTTAAGCTACGATATGTTAACCAATTTAGGGGTTTAATTTCAATCTGGACGTGCAAAGTAAAATGCTTTTTACATTGCAAATAATAACGTTTTTAATGACATCACGTAAGCGTATCGTACAAATGCAATAACATTTTAGATAATAAAACACAAAATATATGTAAGTAGGTAAGGACTGTATATTACCTACTTTTGATCTAACGTAGAATTTACATAGACTAATTTAATAGATTGATGTGAAGGTCACCTGTGATTGGTTGATTGTTTTATCAGTTTATTGGTTTAGTAATATTTGAACTCAATATATAGTGTTCAGTTTTTGTGCTGTGCGTCATTTTTTTGTATTTTAGGTAACTATGTACTGGATGGATATTATGTACAATCTTTGGACTAAAGTAGATTTACTAATCAAAAATTTTAAAGAAGACCGTTTTTCTGATTTCTATCGCTTCCGTTCGGAGACACGTGAAGATGACCCACTCCATCCATATCAATTCGTTTATTTCAAGTGCGCGAGATGTTAAAAACAGAAGTCAAAAAATCACTGGTGAACGGATAACGAAGTAAGTTAAATTGTTTATATTTTTGCTTAGGTCGAAAAATATAGGCTGTCCTGTAGAATTTAAGGTTAGGTTTATAAAGAAGAAGCAAAAGTATTTTTTTCGCTTTTGTCATCTTGAGCAAAACCATTCATTTTTGAAAGAGGAGATTTCGATGTATATTAAACGATGTCGGCTCACTTTATCGAAAAAAGAACAAGTTAAGGAAATATTACAACGCTATTCAGTTACTAATGTTCAGAGGTACATTAAAGATAATTTTAACAAGGAATACACCGCTAAAGATGTGTACAATATGCACAATATGAGGGTGATGTAAGAAGAGAATTTATAACAAAAAATATAGTAGAATAGTATAAATTAAAAATTACAAAAAGTAAGTAAAAAAATAAGAAAAATAGAAAAAATATAAAACAAAAAGTGACTTAAAATAGCATAATTAAAATTTAAAAAATATTTTTTAAAATTAATATATTAATATTTTATTAAAATAAAAAATAAATATTATTAATTTACTTGCATATATGTATAATCTGTATATGACCTCAGTTAGAGGCGGTGTGCTCGAGTTTTCGCCATTCGATGGATCGTCGTTCACCAGGAAGGGTGCACAAAAAACATAGAAGTTACAAAAACAGGGACAGATCGCGATCGCCTTTAAACAAACACAGTTCTAAAAGCAATAAAAATGAATTATCTGATGAGGATAGAGAAAAAGATGACTCTCGATTTGACCTTTCTCTTTCAGTTAAGGAGACTAAGTAAGTCAATTAAGTTTTGTTTTATACTTTTTTAGTGTTTTGAGAGCTAAATTGGGTTTGGCGCCATTAGAAACAAATGAAAAAGGTGATTCATCGGTCGATCATATAGTTGATAATCAATCTCAAAACTTTGTTCATGCTCCTGCTAAAGACTTAAAAAAAATTAGAATCGAAGATGAATTAAAAGAGAAGATAGCTGTAAAAAGGGATAAAAGAAAATTTGGGGAAAAATTTGAAAGCGAAAAGTTATCTGAACCTAGTGAACAATACACGGATGTCCAATCATGGGTAGAAAAAATGAAAGAGAAAGAACGCAGCAAGAAGCAAGCTGCTGAACGAGCAAAATTGTTGTCGGAATTAGATGAACAATTTGATGTAACTGTTTTGGTTCAGAACGATTTGAAGAAACGCGCCGGTTCTAAGTACACGCAAGGTGATTTGACTGGACTTACCGTGGAGCATAATGTAGATAGTTTTCCTGAAGGAAAATCAGTTATTTTAACTATTAAAGATAAAGGTGAGTTACAATTAAATATTTTAAATGTTTTTGTTTAATTATTAATTATATGCAAAATTTCCATTTGTGGAACATCGTTAAGTTTTACAGAATACCGTTGAAATATGTGAATATTATACGTTCGCTACACCAAAATTCAAGTTGTTGTGTTCGAACAAAAAGCGGTCATACTGCTATGTTTGAAATTATCACGGGAGTACGTCAAGGATGTATTTTGTTACCATTTTGTTTCTCCCAGTAATTGAGTTCATTATGACTCGATTCATGAATAATTTGTCTTATGGTATCAAATGTAACCATGGCAGATTAACAGATTTGGATTTTGCAGATGATATTGGTCTACTTAGTGAAACTCCAGAAATGATACAAAATATGACAACACGTCTCATTGATGTCAGTTCTCGTATTGGCTTACGGATTAATTGTTCAATAACAAAGGTGTTGTGCACTAGGTCAAACAATTATTTACCCATCAAAATTAGTGGACAAAATATTGATACAGTTGATTCCTTTACATATCTGGGAAGCATTATTGGTAAAGACGGAAAAACCGAAATTGATGTTAAAGTCAGACTTGGAAAGGCAATGTCAGTCTTCAATAGAATCAAATCAATATTACGGATAGTGTCAACTAGTGGCACAGTTAGTTTTTGCTTAATTTTACTTAATCCCACAATATAATAATAGTTGGTAGAAGAACCACTTTTTTACTAGTTTCAAGTTTGCATTGGTTTTCAATTTTTTTACTACGGTTTTTAAGTGTACGAAGATATTTTGATCCAACTACTTAGCCATTGCTTTTATGATAAAGTCAGGGTCAAAATTTTGTAAAGATCGTTTCAAACAGCGTCCGTCCAGGTAAGTTTTTAACTGCCATTCTTTATCTTCCAATGGGGATTTAGACGAATTAAAGTTACGTTACGTAAGATTTTATCAGGATTTGCACGAACGTGTTGTCACATCATCAATAAAAGTAACTTTTATTGGTTGTGCATAAAGGTAATGAGAATTAATGGACAGGCAGTTTACCTTTTTAAGATAATCAAATAGGGAAGCATCAAAGTGCTCTTTATTTCAGAATGTTTGGAGACTGATTTATTTGCATACCACAATTTGGGGGTAACTGATTGCTAAGTAAACTTTGGAAAAATTGTCGGCGCAGTTTGTGATTATGGAGTAGTCATGGGCAGTAATAACGGATATGACTTTGATTATTTGAGATATAGTTGAAGTAAACAAGAAGTTGATGAATAGTCGGAATTATTCTCACATGCACAGTATCCTTTATATGGATGAGAACTATTGATTACATTAAATCAGCGTTTACTAACCAACAATCAATTTTAGATGAATATTATAACGTGAACGAAATGAAGTTAAATATTTTATGGAGTGTTGGATAAATGCTTTTGTGAGAACTATATTGCACTCAGACGCAAATAAGATAATTACAAAACCCTTCTGCTTTAAAAATAAGCATGGGGTAATAACATAACAGTTACGGCAAAAAACAAGAACAAAGTCCCATGATTCAAAACAAACATGGGGCAACAAAATTATTCAATGTTTTCGAACATTTTCCCAAACTTTTTGTTTGATCCCATAAAACATTTCAATTAGACCTTTCCGAATGGTTTTCTGTGGTCTACCAACCTTTCTTTCGCCATCAATTATCCATTCTAAAACCGCTTATTCGGGTTGTAAGCGTAGAATTTGACTAAATAATTTTCTCTGTCCAATTTTAATGATGTCATGTTATGAACGAGGGTTCTCTTCATCTCATTGTTTGAAACGTGATTGCGCCAGGTAATGTTTAAAATACTTCTAAGACACCGGCGATTAAAAACATCCACCATCTTATCAATTTTGTCCGTTCGTTTCCACGTTTCACTCTCATATATTGCCGTAGGAATGATTATTGATGCGTACAAACGAAGTTTTGTCTTCAGGCAGATGGAAGAACATGACCATATTGATTTGAGTCTATAAAAGACTGACACTGACTTTCTCAATCTGGCTTTAACATATATATATATTTGCAAATATACTTAATAATTTCTCGTTCTTGTATTGTTTTGTCTAACTGGTTGATGTCTGTATATTTTTTTGTTAAAAGTTTTGATAACCATTTGAGGTAGGAGTGTAAATCTTTCAATCGTTTATACAATTTCTTGATTTATTTAATAATGAATGCTACATTTTTGATTATTTGTAATTTGCTAAGATATCTTGGATGAATCGGATGGCAATGTATTGGTCAATGTGAATATTGTTGATGATGAAAAAGCCGAATTAAATCGTGAAACGTTGAGAAAGACTGCGGGTTTGGGTGGAATTGATGATTTTGTCGATGAGGACGTTTTGATGGGCATTCGTGCTGCTCCCCTTCTAGGCAAGTACGATCGAGAAATTGATGGTGTGCAAAAGTCCAAATTCACATTGGGTGCAGACGGTTCTTACTCGACCGAAAACGAACGCGTACTTAAACAACTCGAAGCCGAATTGAAACAAGGACGAGTATGTTTTTCGAAGTATTTACATGAATTTCGTTCTAGTTACTGCCGATTTTGTGTTGAGAACGGAGAGGGGCAGTAGAAATGTTAAAGGTTGATGATTGTATTAAATTTTCGTGTTCTTACTTAATTTTAGAGTAAGATTTTTGATTACACCTCTATGGCCGGTTTTAAATCCGGTTGAGAAAAGAAGAGAATTATAGCGTAAGGTTGATACTCTATAAGTATGATACTTTTTATCTGCAGAGTAAAGTATTTTAACTTATTCTTGTTTTACTTATCGCATTTTGATTATTTACATAATATTTTGTCATTTATTTTAGTACTTGATTTATTATGCCGTTTTAGTACAGTATTTGAACGATCCAACATCTGACTAGTCACTAGAAGTAAGGTTTGTTTTCAGTTTTTACTCAGCTCTTTTATTGGTACACAAAATAGTTAATTGGGATGCTAATGATCTTGAGGATTTGAGTAGTTCTTATAAAGTCTTAATTTCCAATGATGGTGATATTTCTGACTGTTGCTCCTCCATTTGGTGCATTGTGGACAAGGTACCAATAGGCATCTAGACTAATAACAGCAGGGTCCGAGTGCACAGAGGTATAACTAGGTTTTTGTTTTAGCGGGTGGGTGCAAGTATACATCCAGTATACTTAAAAGGTATCTTAAGATATACGCATACCATATGTAGCCCTTGGGCTAAGAGAGATGACTCTGACAAAAAATCAAGCGGCCTTGACAATCTTTGTGAACAGTGGCGACGTCACAAGGATTCCATCTACCAGCCAATAACCTTCGTTATTCTTCTACATATGTTACGCTTATCAAGTCATCGAAGTCGATCGTTTTATATGCCCTATAAATATTGAAAATAATGAAGAGGTGATTACACCATTAACCAAAATAAAAATGAATGAATATGGTTAATTGTTCCTTTTACATGGGAGTGCATTTTGCACATAATTTCCATGTTGTCAATTTTGTAGTAATATAATTTTTTCCAATGTACAATTGCTGCCTCTACGTAGTTTATGTGGATTATAATCTAGCGCATATTATTTAACAGTAACAACAACAACGTACATATTTGAATGAAAGTAACAAGTTTATTTCGTTTCGTTATGTTTATTCCTCGCCGAAGCAATCGCTTGCAGACAACGAACTCCGACTAACTTCCGAGTATTATTCAGTCGACGAAATGAAAGCTAAATTTAAGAAGCGCAAACGTAGAGCCAAGACAGTTCGACTGCAACATTTAACCGCCGACGAATTGGCTTCAATGGTGGAAGACGAAACAAATATTGGTGAAAACGATCTCGGAAATCGTGATTCGCGACATGTCAAGGAATCGGGTGAAAGTTCTTCTATTGTTCCGGCTCTTTCTAATGATGGCGATATTTTGTCAGTGGATGATCAATGGGGTAAGGTTTTGTGCTCCACGATTTTGTTCGGTTATTTGATTGTTCACATTTGGGTCATTTCTGTTTACAAAACATTTCGAACGATTATTTTACCAGATTGTATAAAAATCGTTGTTATTGCGACTCCGACAGATTAGACCAATGTTACTGAAACCAATAAATTACCAACTTTAAAGTATGCACTTAATCGATAACACTTGATATATGCTGACTTTTAATATAATTTGCATTTCGAATTAAAACTGTCTAGCGAGTCCTATTTACTGTAAAATAAATGTACGCAAGTAAACAGCAGCAGAACCACCTCTTTATTAGTTTCAAGTTTGCATGGCATTCCGAATTCCTATGTGGAGGGGTTGTCGGATGCGAATTGAACTTGGAGGGGCTGATAAATTAAGTTTCTTGGCTAGAAGACCGCTTCTCTGCGACGACGCCAGTGTTTACAGAAATTGACGAGGTTAACATCGGTTGACGGATATGCAATTCTAACCGATTACGTATGGTAAATGGACATTTTGAAATGCTTCTTAGGCATCTTGGGTGTATGCTAGAACCCATGCACTGAGCGGGAGTCCAGTGAAAGGCTGCTGTGAACTCGGTCCCTGCTATTATTAATCTAAATGCTTATAAATAGCACATAGAGAAGAAACAGACAGGAATATCACTATCATTAGAAAATTGAAACTTTCTCACATTTCAATGTCAATTTAGGAAAGTTATTTAGGTAGGAGGGGATATAGGATTAATGTCAATCTAAATTGTACATTAGTCATCTGGTTCGTCTTTCTATCCAGGAATGGTTGGGCTTTTGGTGCTATTTTGCGTAAAATTGTAGATTATTACTGTTAGTTTGACTACTACAGGGCTTACCTAGCAGCATAACGCCTAAAATTAGAAAGACATGCAATTCTCAGGATCCACAACAAGGTCGTGACTCTAATGGATTCCGAGTGATCCGTTTAGACGATGGTGCATTTTAAAACTAATTTGTCATTATTACAGTTCGTTAATAATCAAAGTCCCAACAATGAAACTTTCAATCATTACTATTTCAGCATTAAGGTTGCCAGTGAATGAAATTTTTTTAAAATTACAACTAAAGTACATTTTACTATTTTTTAAGCACATACTGTATATACAGTAGATAAACAGGCTGCTGTCAAAATCTTTACAGTAATTTATTCGCTTTTGTGACACTATTTAATCATATTAAGCACATCAAATTGCACTAAAACATTCATTAAACATTATTTTAACTGTATAAGTAAAATATTTTATAAAGAGTAATGTTGTACCAATATTGTGATATTCTAATTTCGGTCAAGAATAAAAATATTGATAGTAAAAAAAAATTTGAAAAACAAGCAAATTAGTTGATAAAAATTAATTTTATTACAAAATAATATAGGGGTCCCTACGCATTTTAACTCAATGATATGGAATTCGATTTTACATTAATTATTATTAATTTTCTTAATTGAACATTTTTATTTCTTAAACCAGTTACATCATATTTTGAAATGGTTATAAAAAATACATTTATTTTAGTCAAGGAATTTATAATTTATGGGACTAAAAATACATTAATTTCAAAAGTATAATAAAAATTATGTTATGGGACACAGCGCCATAACTGGACTTCTACTGGATTCCTGCTCAGTGAATGGATGTTAGTATATAGTTAGACTTGTGGATCCATCAACTGTCGTTAGCACTTAATTCCCCCGAAGAAGATCACCTCGTCAATTCCTGTGAACATTGGCGTCGTCGCAAGGAAGCAGTCGTATAACCAAGAAACTTTATTCAATTCGCATCCCCACAACCTGTTCGTATAGAAATTTGGGATGTTATACAAACTTGAAACGAATGAAGAGGTGGCTCTACTACCAACTTTTATTGTTGTTCATGGAAGCGACGATTTCATTTGATGTAGATAGAAAATGTCGTGTTTAACAAATTTCGGCCAGTAATCTTTTTTTTTGCATACTGGTTACTTTTAGTCAGATAACTGTATGAAATATCTTTTAAATATTTATCGAACTTTGAAAGGAAGTAATTGTTTGGGATAAACAAATTGAATTATATGAAAATACTGTGTCTATTATTTTTTATTTTGATCTAGATGACTTGCCTAGTGAAGATTGGTCTTCTGTCAAATTGGAAGAACCAGACGAATTTAGGAGTGAAATTGAAAATACAATTAATCGGGTTATTAAATCGAAATCGATGCAACAAATTAAACCGGAAGAGGTAAGCGTATTATTGGTTGTATTACAATAAGACAATCCAATATACAACTAGACTAAACGCATTATTGGGTATAGTTCCATTTGCGCCATTCGCAACACAATTTTGGCAAGGTTGCGTAACTATGGAATTGTGCTAAACACAATTTTTCTAGTCATAATAATTAGTACAATTTACAATTACAGTTAAGTTTTATATTTTAGTAGAAGTATATTCAGCGTTATAGGATACAAAATATGGAATGAAAAAAAAAGAAAGTTTTATACAAACTGACTAGTAAAAAGATAAGCAGTTTTTGAGGTGAAAAAATAATAATTAAGATACAATATGGAACTATGGAAACTATGAGAACTGCATTGTCTTGTTACAGTAATATATTATGTAAATCTTGTCTATAATAATAATAATTATTATTATTATTATTATCCTAATCTGCTCAGATTGCTTTGCGCTTGATTTCACAAAACTCTGTCAAACCAGAAGAAAGCGGTGAACCTTCATCTTCATTACTAGTCCTAAATGATGAAGAGGATAACACGAAGAATAAGATTATTTTTGATTCCACAACTGAATTTTACAAGTCTATTGGCATTGGGTTTCACGAGAGCATGCAGCGTAATGCCCGTCGTACTCAGTTGGATGAGAACGGTGACGGGGAAGTGGAAGGTCCAAGACGACTACCCGTTGTCAAGGGTTACGTTGTACAAGAAGATGATCAGTCGATGGATACGGAAGTGAATGCATCTAGTAAGTAATAGGTTAGATAATTTGGTGTTACATTTTTTCATTCTCTACGTGATGCATCTTCGACTTAGACTAACACGGGTTAGAATAGAATTAATGTTTCTTTTGTATCTAATACGTTTTTTGAAAATATATCTAAATAACAACATTTTAAACGTAGAAGAAAAGATCATTATAGTTGATTTCAACGTGCTTTAAAGTCAACTTTACCAGAAAATAGTGTCACTAGCACTAATACTATCTTTTAATGCAAAATCTATTATTGATAAAATTGATAATTTCCTTTTACTAATTGATGCGAGAATGTATGTCAAACAGTTGTTTTATATTAATTCAAGAATCCTGGCTAAGCAAGTACATTGATGATAACCTTGTGTCATTGGATAATTACATAAGTTGATGAATTTGTTTGAACTTTTACTTTGTACTTTCATTTTGTATTGTTGTGCCCTAATTATATGTTACGTGTGTGTGTATGCTGAATATACTTGTATTGATTGGGGTTGGTGACAATCACCTTTTTACTATTTCCATATTAATACGATATAAAATGATCGACTTTGATGGCTTGATAAGCCTAACAAACGTCGAAGAATAATGAAGGTTTTTTGGCTGGTAGACGGCATTCATGTGACGGCGCCATTGTTCGCACAGATTGGCGAGGCCGCCTGATTTTTTGTCAGTTATCTTCTTTAGCCCAACGGCTACATATGGTATACGTATATCTTATGATACCTTTTAATTTTCCTGGGTGTATGTTTGCACCCATCCACAGTAGCGGAAACTCACTGCATTCGGTCCCTTTTGTTATTGGTTCACATAGAGATTGAAACTTTATAAGCATTACTCAAATCCTCAGGATTATTAGCATCTCAAATAAATAAATAAAACAAAATTATAACCACATTGACAAAAATACTTATTTACTTACCCCATTTCCAATTTATATATATATATATATATATATATATATATATATCTATGTATGTATATGCTGAATGTACCGCTGTACATATTAGGGCCTATATCAATAAATGAACATGATTATAACATTGTTGATTGCATTTCTAGACCGTTGGCAGGGCATTGGTAACGAATCCGTATCGAATAACGACAGCGGCGGCGTTCAGTCGCCTCACAGTCTGGAAAATGGATTGAAGGTGGACGAAAAAAGCGACATTATTCAGGGCGTGTTGGACGACGAGCCGCGGTTGGATGTCGGCTTGGTTTCGGCACTGAGGCTGGCCGAGAAGAAGGGCTATGTCGAGAAGAGTACCGATAAACAAGTTGGTCCTTTTTTCTTCATTTACACACACTTACTTTTTGACAATGTGAAATGTTGTAGTTTTTTGAACAATAATATTTTGTGGACATTTAGCGGAGTCTTGGATGGACTCGAACCCATGTCCACTCAGCTACGAGTCGAGTGTTTTAGTCGCCGGTGCATTATTGCGAGTAATATTCACAGAGCAGGCAGTAGCGTCGCGAGTCACATTTTGCCTTGTTTGAGCTCTGAGAATGGTGTTTTTTGAATTTGGTCATTAGCATCAGCCCTATTGACCACGGCATTTAATTGATTTTGGTAAGGGTTTTGACCGCGAGTATATAGACCAGTTAGCCGCTGCCAGTCATCATGGTGAGAAGATGAGCAATTTTTAAACCATCTTTTCTAAACTCCTCTCCGGGTGGAACAAGCAGTGCTGTCCCTAAATAGGGCTGTTTGGTGATAATACTCAGGGTGACACCGATAACCGTTATCGCCTTCTTGTCAACGCTTTAACGACCTTAACTCCTGAGTATCCGTTTGGTCCACGGCTGTTTATTTGGCACAGCCTTATTCACAGCTACCTTTTATTGCTAAAGATCGTTCCGCTATCCGCCATTTGTGGTTGGGGTCGGTCTCCCCCCTTAGATTTAGTCTCACATGCTACGGTTTTAGCTGTCGGCTGTTTTCACACCATTATAACAACAACTAGACGGTTCGTTTGATAGAACACTGCCAGATGACTATACATATATCTCTGTTCTACTCCTATGTACTCTGTGTCTAATACATATTACTCTGAAACGAGGATGGATTAGATGGTGTCACGGTAAGATTATTAACATGATAATAGTCCCAAGGAATTAAGTAATACTTAGATTGTCTCAATTGTCAATATTGGTGATATTCTTGACTGTTCCTCTAGACTGATAACATCAGGGACCGAATTCACAGAGGTATAACTGGTTCCCGCTTTGGAAGGTGGGTGCAAACATACCCAGGACACTTAAAAGGTATCATAAGGTATATGTATACCATATGTAGCCCTTGTTCTGAGAGACATAACCCTGACAAAAATCAAACGGCTTTGTTAAACGCTGCGAACAGTGGCCAATAAACTTGGTTATTCTTCTACGTTTGTTACGCTTATCAAGCCATCTAGATCAATCGTTTTAATATGCTGTACATACATAGAAATAATAGAGAGATAACTATGTCGCCAACCACACCATAGAACAAAAAGAGGTAACATAATATTGGTTTTAACATTTTTCTTTACTTTACCAGACCTTTTTTTTCTTTATTCACCAAAGGTTCGATTCTACAAACTTAACGGTTTTATCCAGATTTGGGACTGGTTAGGTTGGTTTATTTTTTATCCCTAGCAAGCATTTAATATTCATTTTGGTTGGTGACTTGGTTCACCTCTTCATTGTTTTACATATTTGGGATGCTAATGATCCTGAGGATTTGAGTAATGCTTACAAAGTCTCAATTTCCAATGATGGTGACCAAGTTACCAACCAAAATGAATGAATGAATTTTCCATATTTATATGGCATAAACGATCTACTTCGACAGTTTAGTAAGCGTAACAAACGTGGAATAATACATAGTTTATTGGCTGGTAGACGGCATCCTTCTGACGGCGCCATTATTTGCAAAGATTGACGATGCTGCCTGATTTTTTGTCAGAGTTATCTCCTTTCGCTCAAGGGCTACGTACGATATTTGTATACCTTAAGATACCTTTAGGTATCCTGAGTGTATGCTTGCACCCACTCGCTGTAACGGAAGCCCAGTTATACCGCTGTGCACTCGGACTCTGTTGTTATTAGTCTAGATGCCCAGGGGGACTTAGTCCACGTGGAGGACAAACAGTCAGGAATATTATAATAACTGGAAATCATTACTCAAATCCTCAAGATCATTAGCATCACGAGTTTAACATGCTGTACAAATACAGTAATAATGAAGGGGTATTTACAACACCAATTACAACGAAACTAGTTAATTATGTTTATCATTTTTTTATACCAAGTCTACTATATATTCCTCAAAATGTTTATATAGTTCGGTTTAGGTACCATGGTTAACTTGATGGCTAAACATTTCGTTCAAGAAGAAAATCGTTATGATGACATTGACGCGAAATTTTCTAAACGCGATCGTCATTCCGGTCCCGTGTCGTTATTCACCGAAATGCGTTATTACAAGCCCGATGTCAAGTTGGAGTATGTCGACGATCTGGGACGCGAATTGAACGCCAAAGAAGCTTTTCGCCAACTCAGTCACAAGTTTCATGGCAAGGGATCGGGCAAGAATAAGTTGCAAAAACGAATGGAAAAGATCAAGGAAGAATTTGTGAGTGATTGCATCACAATGTATGTGTTTATGTGTTGTATGTTGTTTGATGAGAAAGGCATCTTTCAGTAGTGGGGACATTTTAGCGATGCCGAACGTGGACTCACATTTAGTGGGACGGTGGTGGGATTCGAACCCCGATGTCCATCAAGGTTCAGGTTGAGTAGTGAACCGCCAGACCACCACTATATTGAAAACAAAATTGACGCATTACAGCAATTTAAAGTATTTAGTACCCGTGTTAATTATCTTTGGCATGTATAACTTTTACTATTATATTTTATAGATGAAAATATTGCTTGCAAAAATAATAATATATGACAACACTCGTTCTAGCAATGGAACACAAAATTACTTTATTTTAAAATTTAAAAAATACCACATTTGGTTGAAGAATAAATGGTTGTATTATGTAAATTATATAAATTAACAAAATAACAATTACAAACTTTATAATTTTAGCAATTTAAATCACGTCCATCGCTTTCAATTACATTGTTAAACCGCTTAAAATAGCAACTCATTAACGTATTGATATAATTTGAAAAAGCAAATTTTTATAAAATACGATTTTCTCTACAGATGATACGTTATTTTCAATTCGTTTGTTTGAAAATCTGATATTAATTTATCAACGTTTGTGTAATCTCAATAGATCAAACATGTAGTAAATTGTAGGTTATACTAAAAGTTTGAGATATTTTACTGCAATTAACATAACTTTTTAGCAGTTCCAAGAAATTTCTTACTAATCAAGTTTCTAGCACGGATCCGTATAATAACAGCACATTTATTTTGAAATAAACCGATTTCTAAATACATGTATTTATTTGAAAATGTACAATCATAAGGTGGAAATTTTTATCTGACCTATTTTAAACATTATTAAATTATCTGTGCAATTTTTACTGGTTGAATTCTTATTGAGCTGTTGTTTTGGTTGATGAAAACGGCAAGCGATTATAATACAGTAATAGTATTTTATTTTGCTATTTTCCAATAGCTTCTTAAAGCCAGTACGAGTTCGGATACTCCTCTAGGTACAGCCGAAAAATTGAACAAAAAGTTACAATCCATCTCCTTGCCCTACGTAATATTGAGTGGGAAAAATGCTGCTGTGTACGTTTGAATTTGTATAAATATTTTAAATAATATTTTTGTATTTACTTATAAGTAGTCATAATAATTATTTTGAATTTTACATCTTACGCAAACGCTTTGAATATTTCATTTTTTACAATTTAAAATGAAATAGTATGCATTAGAATATAGCGTTTTTTGGTTTGTATTTATGTTGAATTTATATATAAGGATCTCAGATATGCTTCACAAATATCAACATATGTGCACACTGGCGGAGTTACAGGGTTGTTAAAGTGCTAGTTTTCATTATTTCTATATTTGTACGGTATAGCCGGGTAGATGGCAGTCTTGTGACGGCGTTACTGTTCACAAAGATTGACGAGGCCGTCTGGTTTTTGTCAGGGTTATATCCCTTAGCCCAAGAGCTACATATGGTATGGATATAATTTAAGATACCTTTTAATTACTATGGGTGTATGTTTACATCCAGTAATACCACTGTGCATTCGGTCTCTGCTGTTGTTAGTCTAGATGCCTGTGGGCACCTAATCCAGGATGGACCACGTGGAGGACGAACAATCAGGAATATTGCCATCATTAGAAATAGAGACTTTATAAGTATTCAAATGATCAAGATCATTAGGATCTCATTATGATTATTGAGGAAATAAATGGTTGATTTGGTGGAATCCATAATGTTTGATTACTTCTACATTTTGTCAACAATGAGAGGGTGTTATTCGGAGGTTCTATGTGAACTTGGAATGAATAAATGATAAGAGATGGCTTTGCTATCAACTATTGTTATGATAACATTGAAATGCCACACTTGAAGTATATTAAACAATTACATTTTTACATTGTAAATATTACTTAAAACATTTTGAAGTTGTTAATAGTTTTAATATTTAATTGGGACACAAATCAAATTATTTTCTTTTTTATATTTTAGTAAAAAATTGGCCAAGTGACGTGTCAACTATTTTTTGCCGTTCTCATTTTTTCTCCGTACAACCAATTGAATTTCAATGTTTTAAATTTTAACTGATTTTAGTTTTATTGTGTATACATACATATATATATTGATTTGTGCGCTTATAAATTTTTGTACAGATGATATATATTTTGGTTTTCTCTACTTTATTTGAGGATCCTGTCGTTGATTAAGAAAGAATATTTATTTGTCGTTTATTATTTGCTACCATATATACAATTCCAGGGTAGGGTCTGAGCGTAAGATTAGCAACCTGGCCTCTGTAAATAATTATTGTTAAAGAAACAACAGGAGGAAACCATTTCATTGAACTACGGCAAAGAAGTGAAAGCAGCATGATTCCGATAACGGCGTTTGGCATAAAGTCTGAATAGAATTTTAATATTCGATATACACGATCTTTAAAGCCTTTTTGAGCAATCTTGTTGCGAAAGGAGTTTGAAATAATAAACTATTTATGCATTTGATTATAGTATGGCAAACAAATAATGCATTTCAGCTTTAAAAGTTGTTTAAACTAGACAATTTCTATCAATATTGTTTAGTATATTTTTTATAAATTAGTATTTTATCTAATCTAAAATATTTGGACTCTGTGAATTTTAGCGGCATATACAATATTACTACAAATCATCACTGTAATTTTCAAATAACAAATATTGAATAAGTATTACTTTATTGTACGCTAATTTGGCACACGATACAAAAAAAATTTGCTTTTAAACAAAATTGACAAATTCATCCATATGCTTCGTTTTGTACCGAATTTTAGTATTTTGAAATGCTATAATTACATTTTTTATGGTTTGGTTAGGGTTTAAGTTGCAATTTGCATGCTTAGTAGAAATATCTATTTATCCTTGTAATTGGAAACGGTAAGGGTTAAACTGTAACAATTACAGCAACTTTACTTTTGTTGACGAGGCAATAAAGAAAAGTATTTTAGTCTACAACCCTTAGAAAAGCACTCTGCCATATAGGCTATTAAACCTGTGCAGTATGTCAGGACTTGTATGGTATAAAGCTCCAAGATAAAGGATTCACTTGTTAACCGGTAGTAACGTACGGTCTAATAAAGCAGTGGGCAATTGGCAGTGATCAGATGTATTAAATAAATTTACAGGGTCAGTTTTAATTACCCTCAACTCAGTGGTTAAGGCAATGGGCGTGGATTCAAGCACTGATGGTTCCAAACAAGGATGAAACAACTATACAGTCCTTCTGAATGACTGAAACCAAGTGAATCTGACTCTTTAACAAACCTTGTTATCGAAAGAGGAATTATTAGAAATTAGATATACCGCAAAATTGTTACTAGTTGCGGTCAATGTCTTTTGGAAAAGTCATTATCTGGTTGGTCACCTCATCTCTATATTCGCCACTGTTGGCAAAGATTGACAAAGTCGTCTACATTTTTTGTTACCTTATTCCGACACGTTAGATGCATGCTTGTGTTTATGAACTCCGCCTAGTTTGGATTAGAAATGATTCAATCTAGCCAGTCCCAAGCCTGGATAAAGGAGGAGGGTTTGAGCGCAAGGTTGGCAACCTGGCCTTTGTAAAAATTTATACTGCTGCGGAAACAATGAAAGATGACGCCATTCCGGCAAACAACAACGTTTCTGGATGGCAAAGTTACCAGATGACAAGGTTGAGTGAAAGCCGAAAGAAAGCGCAATCTTCGAGTTGCAGAATATATAATGCCAACGAGACTTTGTTGTTGTTTTGCTGTAATTGTTGTCTTATTGCCCCATGCTTATTTTTAAAGCAAAAGGGTTTTGTATAATATAATATAGAATAGATGCATGCTTGTGCATTTATGTACAGAAATGCAAACTCAGTTATAAAGTTGTAGATTGATTGTGATCTGTTTCAATCTGAGAACGGAATACATCACAAAGGTATTCATGATCTTGAAATACAGACGCACAAGTACTACATAAATTTTTAGAATTGTTAGCATTCCACATTTTCCCCCATTACTCCGTTGAGCAACTGATTTCAAATAATAGAATTAGCATGTAGTGTTTAACAATCGAAATTTCCTCAACTATTACTACTAATAAAAGGGAAAGTAGCCAAAAGCAAAAAATTAATATTTTGGAAAAGTTACTTGAGGGAAAGTGGAATCCCGGCAATACATTAGGCTAATGTTTAATGTTAGATAACTTATAATTGAGTGACACTGTGTTTATCGTAGTTTGCAATTATTTGCCCATCAAAATGAATGAACAAAATATTGATACTGTTGATTACTTTACATATCTGGGAAGCATTATTGGTAAAGACGGAAAAACCGGAATTAATGTTAAAGCCAGACTTGGAAAGGCAATGTCAGTCTTCCATAAACTCAAATCAATATAGTCATGTTATTCCATTCGCCTAAAGACAAAACTTTGTTTGTACGCATCAATATATGGGAGTGAAAGGTGGAAGCGAACGGACAGGATTGATAAGATGGTAAATGTTTTTTTATCGCTGGTGTCTTAAAAGCATTTTAAAGAATACCTGGAGCAATCACATTTCAAATAATGAAATCATGAAAAAAACTGACTCTTGTTCACTACATAACAATTAGACGAAGAAAATTACTTGGTCGAATTCTACGTTCACCGCCCGAAAGACCAGCAAGAACGGTTTTGGAATGGGCAGTTGTAAATGGTTAAAGAAAGGTTGGTAGACCACAGGAAACTTGACTAGGAACTATTCAGAAAGATCTAATTGAAATAAATGTTTTATGGGATCAAGCAAACCGTTTGGCAGAATGTTCAACTACATGAAAACATTTTGTTGTCTTATGTTCTCTTTGAATTACGAGACTTTGTTGTGATTTTTTGCAGTAATTGTTGTCTTATTGTCCCATGCTCACTTTTTAAAGTAAAAGGGTTTTGTAATAATAATCATAAATAAATATTAGTTTAATTCAGTGTTAGATACAATGATTTAGTAATGAAGTGCATTTATTGTTTTCGAAATTGCTTTGATCGCATTCTTTTTATTTTTGTTAATGATCACTTGTTAGTATCGTCAAAATTACTTGCATTAAATAGATGTTTTTAACCCTTAGATGCCTAAAATAATAATTTGACAAAGCTTAGATTTAAAACGAATGAAATCGGAAATTGGGACTTCATAAGTACTGGTCAAATTATCGAGATTATCAACAATTAGAAACAAATATAAATATAATTATGTTTCAAACATTTTAAATTAAATAAAAGTAAATATTATTTGGTTTCCACTATTTGAATATTTGATACAAATCGCTTTTATCATCAAATAAAGTCAAACAAGGACCAACATTTAATAACAGTGGTGGGACTCGAACCCATACTAAGTCCGTTGTTGCCGTATTAATGCAACGCCTACTTAACTTTTTAAATTAAATGGACTTCCACTCAGTAAATGCGTGCAAACATACACCCAAGATATCTAAAAGGTATTTCATTATACGTAGCCGGTTAGGCTTGTGAATCTGTCAACCAGCCTCAAGCCCCATTTCACTCAAAGAAGATCGACTTGTCAATTTCTGTGAACACTGGCGCTGCCGCAAGAAAGCGGTTTTTTAGGCAAGAAACTTCATTTATCACTCCACATTTAATTCTCTTCTGACAACCACTTTTTATAGAAATTTTTTAAATGTTTGCTACTTTGAATGTTTTACGAGAAACGTCTTTCAGCAGTGGACATTTTAGCGAATCCGAACGTGGGCACACATTTTTGTGCCAGTGGTGGGATTCGAACCCATGCCCACCAAAGTCCAAATTCGAGCGCTGTACCGCTAGACTACCCCAGCACAGGATGCTGTGGCTCTACTACCAACGTTTGATGTTGTTGTTTAAGGATCAGTCGTCTAATTATTAATTTCTGCTTAAAAAACGTGAATTTGTATATTTTTCAAATTTTGTTTTATGAATTATTTTAGAAAATACAAAAAACCAATATTTTTTAATTTTATTATTTTATCAATAGCTGCACCAACGAAAATGTGCAATTTTCGAATTTCTCGTAAACATTTTTGTGTTTCTAGTTTGAATATTTTAAAACTATGCCTAATGTTTTGCTTTACAAATATGAAAAACACAATTAAATTTTTGCTAAAAATATTGATCGTAAAAATGCCAATCTTTTGTGTATAACAATATAGTGTATTTTGTGAGAATCATTATAATTTCAAAAATTTAGAAATATTTTTTAAACAAAAATGTCACTTTGTTATAAATTAGATTATAAATTATATTTTTTCAGAAATTAACATTTTGGCAGAGCTAAACACGTAGGCCCGCATTTAGTGCCGGTAGTAGGAATCAAACCCATGCCCACTCAAGTTCAATCCCTGTATCAGACAACAAATTAGGTATATTACTTAATCTAAATGCAATATTTATTTATTTATTCTATGTTCTATATTTGCTACTTTGAATGTTTTACGAGAAACGTCTTTCAGCAGTAGACAATTAGCAAAACCAAACATGGGCCCGCATTTTAGTGCCGGTGGTGGGATTCGAACCCATGTCCACCGAGGTCCGAATTCGAGCGCTGTACCGCTGAGACCACTCCGGCACATTTATTTTTACAACTTTGAATGTTTTACGGAAACCATCTTTCAACAGTATACATTTTAGTAAAGCTGAGCATTTGATGCCCGTGGTGGAGATCGAATTCGGGTCCAAATCAAGTGCTGTACATCTAGGCCACCTTGATCAGTCCCCCACGTTTGAGTCGGCAAAACAGGGTTAACGTGTAAATTTGACAATCAAGTCTTTAAAAAAATTGTTAAAGAAATAACCAGATATTGTTAAAAAATTGTGTATATGTGTGTATCACTAAGCAATTAGCATTGATCAGATTGATTATTATACATATTATTATACAAAACCCTTTGGCTTTAAAAATAAGCATAGGGCAATAAGATAACAATTACAGCAAAACAACAACAGCAACAAAGTCTCGTTGGCATTGAAGATTCTGCAAATTGAAGATTGAGCTTCTTTTCGGCTTTCACTCAACCCTGTCATTTTTGTAACTCTGTCATCCAGATACGTGCAATCACTTTTTTGGCGTTGTTTACCGGAATGGCGTTCTTTTGATTGTTTCCGTAGCAATATAAAGTTTTTACAGAAGCTAGGTTGCTAGCCTTGCCCGCTCAAACCCTCCTCCTTTATCCAGGCTTGGGACTGGCGAGATTGAATCATTTCTAATCCAAACTAGGCGGAGTTGATCAGATTGATTTTAAATAATAAATTCACAGGACCTAGAATTCATTTCATTGTGATTGGTGACGCGTAGTCATTTCTTCATTATTTCTGTATTTATAGTGCATATTAAACGATCGATTTCGATGGCTTGATAAGCGTTACAAGCGTAGAAGAATAACAAAGTTTCTTGGCTAATAGGTGGCATCCTTGTAACATCACCACCGGTTGTAGAAATTGATGAGATTGTCTGATGTTTTGTCAGAGTTATCTCCTTTAGTCTAAGGGCTGCATATAATATACAAATAACTTAATATATTTTTCAAGTATTCTGAGTGTATGTTTGGACCAATCAGCCGTAGCAAAATCTTAGTTATACCGCTGTGTATTCAGTCCCCGCTGTTATTAATCTGGATTCCTGTTGGCATCTAATCTAAGATGTACCACGTGAAAGAGGAACTGTCAAAAATATTATCATCATTGAAAATTAAGACCTTATAAACATTACTCAAATCTTCAGAATCCTTAACATCCCAAGACCTAGAAGAGCTCTGGTTTGACTCAGTGTAAGATTTGACAGGTATGAATGGGACAGCTGTAAGCGCTCCTGGTTGGCTTAAACCAAGTATATTTATTATTTGCTAAATTTCAAAAATTTAATTTAATGCAATTTTGTAAAAGAGTATACCCTTAAATAATTCAATTATAAATTAAAAATATTAACTTGTTGCTACGAACAAAAAAACTTCAGAATATATCAATTTGTAGACTAATAAACTACCAAGTTTTATTGTTATTATCCTAATATTTATAATTTTTGTTAAGTGTACTTCTTAAACGCTTTACACAACAACACATCTGGTACATCTCTAGATAATAAGTCACACTAAGTGCCAAGATTTTACTAGATTATGTAAACATTTAACAACTAAGTCACGTAAGTAGCGTGTTGGAAAAACACTTGTAAACGTCAATCAATCAACCAAAAGTTGGTGGTAGAGCAGTCAAATGCTTTACTTGTCAAATACAATAACAACAACAACAACAAACGTTGATAGTAGAACCACTCTTTATTAGTTTCAAGTTTGCACAGCATCCCGAATTTCTATAAAAAGTGGTTGTCAGAAGAGAATTAAATGTGGAGTGATAAATGAAGTTTCTTGCCTAAAAAACCGCTTTCTTGCGGCAGCGCCAGTGTTCACAGAAATTGACAAGTCGATCTTCTTTGAGTGAAATGGGGCTTGACGCTGGTTGACAGATTCACAAGCCTAACCGGCTACGTATAATGAAATACCTTTTAGATATCTTGGGTGTATGTTTGCACGCATTTACTGAGTGGAAGTCCATTTAATTTAAAAAGTTAAGTAGGCGTTGCATTAATACGGCAACAACGGACTTAGTATGGGTTCGAGTCCCACCACTGTTATTAAATGTTGGTCCTTGTTTGACTTTATTTGATGATAAAAGCGATTTGTATCAAATATTCAAATAGTGGAAACCAAATAATATTTACTTTTATTCAATTAAAAATGTTTGAAACATAATTATATTTATATTTGTTTCTAAATGTTAATGATCTCGTTCTCTGCTGCTATTAATCCAGATGCCTATGGTTACCTACTCCAGGATCTAGTACGTGGAAAAGGAATAATCAGGAATATCACCAATATTGGAAATTTAGGGTTTATAAGTATTATTATATTACACAAAACCCCTTTGCTTTAAAAATAAGCATAGGGCAATAAGACAGCAATTACAGCAAAACAACAATAACAAAGTCTCGTTGGCATTGATGATTCTGCAAATCGAAGATTGAGCTTTTTTTCGGCTTTCACTCAGCCCTGTCATCTATGTAACTCTGTCATCTAGATACGTGCAATCACTTCTTTGCCATTGTTTGCCGGAATGGCGTCCTCTTGATTGTTTCCGTAGCAGTATAAATTTTTACAGAGGTCAGGTTGCTACCCTTGCGCACTCAAACCCCCCCTCATTTATCCAGGCTTGGGACTGGCTAGATTGAATTATTTCTAATCCAAACTGAAGTCTATTATGTTATTAGCATTTATAGTGATAGCGCCGCTCGTCGGCTTAGAGTAAAAATATCTTAATTTGGTTTTAAGCATTATTCTTCTGTGGACCGAATAACAACAACCAAACGAAATATAGGCGTTTTTGAAAGTTTACGATGCAAATTTAATTAGAATATTAAGTTGAGATCGATGATAATAATAAATATTTTCCAATTCTCTATCCCCTAGATAGAGCAACTTGAACATACATAGAATAAATTCGAGTATATATTTGCTGAATACCACTATATGTGGGACTTTCGCTTTGGTGGATTAACGCGAACATACACTTCCGGAACTGAAAAAGTATCCAAAACTATACCAATACCAATTCTTTACATTACTTGGGATGGCAACCCTATTGACGTATTAATATCAACCCGTAAAATGCAATCTATTGTAACATAAAAATACTTTCTCCAAGTGATACATCACTTTACAAACAGTTAATTGTTCAATTGAGAAAACCCAGAAAGTTTTAATAATATTAAAAAGGCGAGCTATAGGAATTGAAATGTCATCTAATAGTACATTCTGACAAAAAATCAGTCGAGTTTGACAGTCTTTGTTACCCCTGTTACCGTCACAAAGATAGCATTGGCTAACAAAATATTTTCAATATTTTCCCATGTTTCCTATTCATATGAAATATAACCAAAGACAATTATTAAAGATGTTGAACAAATAGATGAACAAAAAAAGATATTGATTATCGCTAATTCAACAAATAAATGAATATAATTCAACTTCATTAATATACTTAATTGATTATGCAATTATGAACCCTGCTATTACCACTCCCTAAGTCCGGTT
>JAKXYG010001479.1:1512500-1682500 GCA_025895645.1 Cardicola forsteri | reverse complement strand
ACCATGTAAAAATTTAAACAAATTAATCAATTTATGTATTTATCCATTGACACAAGATTATCATCATCAATGTATTTGTTCAGCCAGCAGTATGGCATTAATATAAAACAACTGTTGACATAAATTTTCGCATTAATCATTTATTTTATCAACAAGAGATTTTTCATTGAAAGGATAGCATTAATAGCAATGGTATATCTTCTGGTAAAGTTGATTTTAAGGTACATTGAAATCAGCTACAAGGATATTTTCTTTTACATTTAAAATGTTTTTTTAAGATACATTAAAAAGAAGTATTGTGCACAAAAGAAAAATTAATTCTACTATTAAATTTTAATAATTATTATTTATTGCACAAAAAATAGAATAAATATATAAATATAACTAAAGTTATGTTTATATAATTTCCAAGTATATATTACTAAATAAAAAGGTAGTAGAAAATAAAAAATAAGTTATATATGTAGTCGTAGTAAATTACAGTAACGCAGCAATTTGAGGATCAGCATAAAATAAACTACAAAAGCTTTGACAAGTAAAAACCTAATCCTTACACATTTGCCTGCCAATAGCCTGTGTTTCAAACGTTACTATTTGGAAGAGAGGTTCTCCAACCGTATGTTATCAGTTTAAAAAATAGGGCAAAAAAGCTCAAACGTACTTGGGACAGCACAGTAAGCGAAATCGAGTCAACAAGTTTTGAAATGACACGCATTGGACACAATTTTCGATTATGTAAGCCAACAAGAAATTGCCCAAAACCATGCCGTTTAAAAATAGCGCGAATGTAAACGAAGGTAGCCTGAAAAGCTGTGTGTGGGGTGGGGGAATTCATTAAAATAAAAATGTACAATAAGCTGTCCAAGTTAGGTTAAAGAAATATTTTTGTGTTACCGTATTCAAATGGTTGAAATGTCAACATTTTAATTATTCATAAAAAGGATTAATGAAAAATGGAAAACGTTGGAGTTGCCAGTTGGCGTTGTAGTACATGAAAGATGTAAACAAAACTGGAACAGGGACTGAGTATACTGAAGTATGCCTCCACCTATCCGCTGTACCCATTAAAACCACAATTTTCAATGACGGTGGTATTCCTGTTTGTTGCTTCCACGTGACCCAGTGTGGACCGGATGCACTTAAGCATTTAAACTAACACAGCAGGGACCGAGTACACAGCAATCCTTCCTTCTTTATCCAGACCGGTTAGATAGTTTCATTTCTAATCATCTCTCTCTCTCTCTCTCTCACACACACACACACACACACTAGATACATCGTTTATTTTTAAACGAATAATTCACTTATTTTTTATTTTCTAAAAGTTTACACTTTATAGTTTTTTGTTTATGTTAGAATTTGGTAATAATTTTAGTAAAAAATGTTTTTAGCATAATTCTTCATCAATACTGCTAGAATAATGTTTATGAACAGTTTTTCCAAAATGTATATATACCTAGTGTAATTAGGTAGTATTATAAAAACCAATCATTCATATTGCGTCTACTTTAAAACCAGCCCGTGTCTATAATAATTTAATTGCTGTTGTAATTAGACTATTCATTTTTAAATTGTCTAATGTACAAATTCCAATTTTTTTAATTATTCATCAAGTATCGTATTTAAAAATAAACAAGCATTTCAATACCCAGTTGTAAAAACTATTCAAGTGGCACATATTTATTATTTTTTAATAAATAAAAATGTCACTTACTTCAAACCAATAAATAAAAACATTTGACGGATACACGGATAAAAACAAGTTGGCTGCAAGAATTAGCATAATGTTGGTCAAGAATAAATCTAAAATGAAATGGCAAAATAAATATCAAGTTGGGTAGACAGTAGTACAACTTCTTTTGTACGCAAAACGTTGGACAATATTGCACAACGTTGAACCATATCAGACTGGGTCAGGACCATGTCTTTATTATTTCCAAACTTATAAATTACCGTAAATAACAATCCTCTCGCTTTATATTCGATAACAATTTTGTATATTCAGTAGAGCAAACAATGTTGTTCCGAGGTGGTCTAGCGGTACAACGCTCGAATTCGGACCTCGGTGGGCATCGGAGTTCGAATCCCATCACCGGCCCACTAAAATGCGGGCCCACGTTTGGCTTCGCTAAAATGTCCACCACCGAAAGATGCGTTTCTCGTAAAAAATTCAAAGTAATAAACATTTTTTTAAATGTCCTTTACATAACAAACAGTATCCTTTCAACACTTTCCCTATTCACCAAAAAATAAATCAAACCGAGTGGATTTGGATTCGAGTCCCGACACGAAATGTCTAAATTTTCGTTTGTTAACAAATCCCTCCCCTACATAATAGTTACATAGCAAAAACCAAATAATAATAATAATAGTAATAGAATGAAAAAACAGTTGTTACGTACAATTGGTAAAAAGTGATTTGCGGTAAGGTGCGCCACGAGAAAACACAATAGATAAAATTAAATATTGATAAATGGAAACGGTAAAAACAGCTGTACATTCCAGATTGGCACTTTCATATTCATCGCTGATATCGTAAACATTTACAAACCTGAATAGATAAAAATAAACAATTTTCAATTTGTCAGGTTTATTTAGAAAAAAATAAAGAGAAAAAAAATAGAGAAAGAGGTTAATCATTTTTATTCAATTTGTTGTTAAATAAAATACAAGCTGTTATTACTACTTCTCATATATACAAACAAAACACAATGTATTTCATTGTTTAAGTGTTTTAATACGAACATAGACTCAGCATAGCTTTGGATAAGTACTCACACTTAGTGTACCCCAGCCAATTGTATTACTCGCACACTGTTGTAGTGCAATAACTTTAAATTTCCAATAATGACACTCATTTGACAAGTACTTGAATGCTGTACGAACACAATTCTCGTTAATTAGCAATACTTAATCTGTAGTTATTTGCCCACACAGAAAGCAAACAAGATAAAGAGCAGTGTTAATCGAAGCGCGTCGAAACATTGTTACTTCCGCTAGGACTCTCGTTAAAGTGATACGGATGATAAACACGATATAGTCAATTAGCCGTTTGATCATTTCGATAAATTTGAAATTATTCAAACGTTTAACATAATCAATTCAATTTTTGTTAAATTCATAAATTATTAATTATTTAAGGTCGTGATTTGTTAATATTTAGTTTATCTTAGTTCAGAACGATTTTCTGTAAAACATTCAAAGCATACAAAACAAGTAATAAATAACATCAACTTTATCCAAATATATTTGTTACCATGGCTGCTTTTTAACCAAAAAGAAAGAAGCCAACTGAACTGCTGCACACAGTACAAGTTGTTGCACAATGGAAAATATGTTTTCAAAGGAAACCAGTCGCACACTTGGAGGAGTTTTATCCAATTTATCATAAGCGAACGTGTAGGAGACTGTAAAAGAATGAATAGAGCAGTACACATTAAATGGAACATTTCTGGAATAACAAAATTATATTAAATAGGATAAGGAGTTTGATGCAACTTACATGTAAAAGCCAGTGATGTAATCAAAAAGAAATCGACGTATAAGTACTGCATGTCCGATAAGTTACTGCCAACCTACAAATATATATATATATATATATATATATGTACAACCCCGACACAAAATACTGCAAAAAAATTGTATTTTTGTCTATTTTTAAGTTTAGTTAGTCGGTTTTATAGAAATATTTAAAAACTAAAAATATTGACAGAATAACATAAAATATTCCACATTTTGTTTCGCATCGAATGAGAATTGTTTAAAATTTTAGAAAAGAAGTCATAATTCGATAACAATTATATAAACGGAATTATCAAAAGCAATTTATACATTATTTATAATAATTAATAAACTATTAATTTATGTGCTTAAAATCATTATTTTTTAATATTTTTAATTACTATAAATTTATATTTTTAAACACAAAATTTAACGTTGTAACTACCTTACAATAAAATTACAAAACAAAAATTTTTTAAATATATTTTATATAGAAAGAATTAATTAATTTTTAATAAATTATTTATTTAATACTTTTTTTTCAAATTGTTTATTTTAATATATCAAAATTACATATATATATATATATACTTCTCTAGTATCCATTTAACTTTAAAACATGTCAATTCTATCATGCAATACGAATATAACCTCATTAACGATAGAAAATTTACATTCTATATAAACTGTTTCATAATCGGAGGTTAAATAAAATTATCAACATAAAATATAGAGAAAATACGAAGCTTATCCAATTACCTTAGTGATATACGCAATAATTAATGTGATTGTCCTTTTTTGTAATAAATTAACTCGGATGTTTTGATATGCTCTTGGTTAGGTTGTTAACGCATCTAGTGCTTTAACCGAAACCGCAAGTCCTATGTCTCATAGCACTTCATTCGCCTCCTTTTTAAACACAATATTAGGACCGCGGTGAGAGTAAAAAAAATAGCGAAAATGTTCAAACAATAAACCCGCAAACATTAATTATAACCAAACTTGGTGAATTGGTTTACAGTTCGAGTCAGTATGCAGAAACTTAATTCCAACTTGAAAACTCTTCATTCTTATTGCTCGGAAGTGGAGTCTAGTGCCTTAGTTCATACAGTTCAACAAAATCAATTCCATTTTATAAAGTCAATCGTCTCCTTTGCCCAAACAGCATTGTAGAGGAGAAAATAAATAAAAATAACTTAAATGGGTTTTTATCAATTTCTAAAATTATAACAATTAATTTTATCATCACTATTGTTGTTACTGTTGTCGTTGTTTGTACATTTTGTTTTACTGCATCAACAACTTCGATAAAAACTTCGGTTTGCAACACTTTTAATTTTGTGTTGTCCCTATAAATTAGTGTTAATAAACGTCTCTCCGTTTGTTCGTCTTCTTTCTATCTAGTTAAGGTGAACGGATAAGATCTTCGAGGTTATAAGCGATACAAGGGCAATCAATAATTAAAATTCAGATCAATTATTTATTTATCAATTCCCTAAAATATCATACAACAACACACGTACGCTGTACAAAAGTAACACCGAAAAGAACTGAATCATCGAGTAGCCAATCATAAATTTGAATGTTCCAAAACTTGTAACAAGCGCACATCGGCCTTCCTGAATCAGTTTGGGCACGCAGTTGATGTTGTGCTGTTTTGACGTAAATGGACTGGCCACGCTTGCTTCGGTATCGCTTAGTGCAATTCCCGTATGGGCTGTCTTGAGTGCTCCGCAATCGTTGGCCCCATCGCCACACATGGAAACGAAGTAGCCCACCGATTGTAGCTCTTCGATCAGTTGAGCTTTTTGGTCAGGCGAAAAACGACTGAAAACGGTGCCTTTGACCACAAGCTGTGTATGGGGAAACGATGACATTAAGTAACAATTGAAAATTGCAGATTCCATTTTACTACTTGTTAATGAAAATGGGGGGACGGGGACGGGAAATGCATCTACATCAAATGTTTACTGATTAAATGTCTAATGGGAAGCATGTTTCAGCAAATGGACAGTTTGCAAAGCCTAGTAAGGATCCGCATTTCGTGCCGGCAGTGAGATATGAACCTATTACCACCACTCACGTTCCAGTCTAGCGTGCTGCCAACTGTGCCATGCCAGCAGAGTAAACGCATATTTGGCAAAATTGGTAGTCAAAAAAAGTTAGAAATCAATATTATAAATCTAAAAAAGTATTGATTTTCCTTTTTGCTAAACTATCTAATTCAATGTCAGTCAATTGAGTTCAGTTTAAATGAACATTGTACAATTTTTATTGAAAGTTTTGAATCCTATACTGTCTAATTTCAAATTTACCGTCAGAAATCCCAGAAAGAACGATTTTGCAATGGACAATTGAAGATGGTAAAAGAAAAGTTGGTAGATCACAGAAAGTAGGGCTAAAAACCATTTGGGAAGATCTAATTGAAATGAATGTCTCATAGGATCAAACAAAACGTTTGGCAAAATGTTCGAATACATGGAAACATTTTGTTGTCCCATATTTGTTTTGAATTATGGGACTTTGTTGTAACTGTTATCTCATTCTTCCATGCTTATTTTAAAAGTGAAAGGGTTTTGTAGCAATAACAATAATAATAATAATAATAATAATAATAATAATAATAATAATAATAATAATAATAATAATAATAATAATAATAATAATAATAATAATAATAATAATAATAATAATAATAATAATAATAATAATAATAATAATAATAATAATAATAATAATAATAATAATAATAATAATAATAATAATAATAATATTAAAAAATAGGATTCAAAACTGATTACTGAGCTCTGTTGAGACTAGAATGACTAAACAGTAGTGAGCTAAACAAACAGCTATCAAAATATCAAAACCACCATATATATATATATATATATATATATATATGTATGTATAATGCATGCTCCAACCTTGGGTATGAAACCGGGATAATAAGTGCGAATAATTTTCCACGTTTTGCCCGAAATAGCCAAATGAAAGTCGGATCGATCAAGCATTTTGACAGTCAACAGACGGTTTGTCTGTTTCTGCATTCCCGAATCCATTACTTGTTTCCTTCTGTTGAATAATACAAGGATTTAATAAAGGTACACAATACATGAAACCATTTAATAACTAAAAATTGCTTATTTTTTAATTTTTTAATTGGTAATATGTGATGTCATATTTCATGCTGACAATGCTACCCAACCATTGATAATTATTAGCCAGTTTACTTTTGATATATATATATTTATTTATTTATTGCCGATGACATACATTAATTATTTGTGTTTTACACTTAATAGACTACTGCATATTGTACAATGATAATATGATCATTCTTTTCAATTGTTGATTTTAATAAAAAATTATAATATCAAAGTGACTACGTTTCTAACCTCCGCTCGACTAGATATCAAATATTTCACATTCCACTGTGGTATAGATAATGCAAAACCTTGAGCGTCTGTCCTAAATATCTATCTGCTCTAAGCATCAATCGAATCAATCAAAAATTAGTGACAGAATCACCTCTTCATTCGTTCCTAGTTTTCATATAATTGCTAATTCCTATGTTAAAAAAATCATCGAATGCAAACTGAAATTGGCTAGAAAACCACTTCCTTGCGACGACGCCAGTGATTACAAGAATTGACAAAACAATCTTTTTAAGTGAAATTGAAGGTTGACGCCGACTAACGGATCTACAAGCCTAATGAGCTACATATGGTAAATGGATACCTTGAAATATCTTTAAGACATCCAGGTATGTGCTGGCACCCATTCACTAATCGGGAAAGTCTAGTTATACCGCTGTGCATTCGGTCCCTGCTGGTATTAGTCCAGGAAGCACGAAGTGGAAGAGGAACAGTCAGGAATATCATTATTATTGGAATTTGAGACTTTATAAGCATTACTCAAATCTCCCAGGATTATTAGTATATTTCTCTCAAAAACCATTCTACTACCATCAAAAACGAGTATGATGAATCCGAGTCCCATCAGCGCCACCAGCAACACAAATACAGACCATCGGGTTTAGAATTTCGCCATTCAAAGCAACACGTACGTTTTTATCAACTTCTTCAAATAATTAATATTGCACTGACTTGGTTGGTACTCGGCACTAACTGCAACATTATTGACAGTGGGTTGGTCAAACGGCGCTTTTGTTTCGCAAGTCGAAATTTCCGTCACCGGTCGATGATGCAAATCTTCGGCGTAGTGAAATTGGATCAAGTCCATTTCCTGTTCGATTTTGGCCAATTCGTCTTGCGAAAACGAACGCGATTTGGCCATACCTTCCAAACGACTTAAATTTGAAGGCAACGACGTGTACGACGACTTGACCGAGACCGATGCCATCGAAGCCGAATGGGGCATAAATGGCGGCGGTTTGGCGGTGACCAAAATGATGCGGTCGGAGGATTCGATCATGTTGCAATCGCGTGCAACCGACAAGGCTGTCAGCATGTTGTCTCCTGTAAGTAGAATAGTGCAAAGAAATACTTCCAATCGACGAATTCTCAGTATTATTATTATGACTCAGTGATTGTACAATTGTATATAATCATAGTAGTTACAAAATTAGTGCATTTGTCATTATTGCGTACTATTGACCTAATGCATTATGCAACAAATCTGTCCTGTATGTAGGCCCAATGAAGGCAAGTTATGTAACTTGTAAAGGACAATAATGATTAAGATGCTCATTTGTTAAAAAGTGTAACTTTTCTAAAATTACTCGACTGTATTATAAATCAAACTATGCTTTGTGGTAGTCAAAACACTAGAATTAGAACTGGGTGGGCACGAACTTAGATGTCAAGAACCAGTACTAAATGCGGCTCCTTATTTGCCTTTGCTAAATATCTGTTTGCTAAAAATGGCATGTAACTAATAGAAAATTAGGGGTAAAAAAACAACCAAACCTAATAATATTGGTCCGGAAGTAGTGAATTAAAAAAAGCGTTGAAATGGAATAATATTTGCAAACAATAGTTGTCTAAAATTGCCATGTCTTAAAAAAATACAGTATATAGTAAATTACATTGATATTGCACATGTATAATGCCGGAGGATATAACTAAATTTAAGTCGCAAATTTGAGTTGCACAGCCGACACCGTAATTGTGGGTTATTATTTTCTCTAACCTAGATATTGTCACTTGCTGATCAATATGTTTTTCCTATGTGAATACATTCAAACAATAAACACCGTAAAGTATTATTATTATTATTATTATTATTATTGTTTGGAAAGTGACTTTCATCATAATACCAAGTTTACTAGCAGGATTGGTTATAGTTTAAAATGAACATTTTATATATTATTAGTAAATTGGGATGCTAATGATCTCGAGGATTTGAGTAATGCTTATAAATTCTCAATTTCCAACAATGGTGACATTCCTAACTGTTCGTCCTCCACGTGATGCATTCTGGACTAGGTGCTGAAAGGCATCTAGACTAATAGCAGCAGGGACCAAGTGCACAGCGGTATAACTGGGCTAGCGCTTCAGTAGATGGGTGCAAACATACACCCAGGGTAGTTAAAAGGTATCGTAAGGTATGCATATATCATATATAGCCCTCGGGCTAAAGGAGATAACCCGTACAAAAAATCAAGCGGCCTCGTCAATCTTTGCAAACAGTGACAACGTCACAAGGATGCCGTCTACTGGCCAACAAACATCATTATTCTTCTACGTTTGTTACGCTTATCAAGCCATCGAAGTCGATTGTTTTATATGCCGTATAAATATGGAAAATAATAAAGAGGTGATAAGGTCACCAACCAAAATGAAATAAGATGAATTAGTAAACCGAAAGTATGTACTTTATAGTTTAAAAGAGAATATTTTTTTGTAATTAATACTTTAATGTAGATAATTATATTGTATCACTTTCCATCCGTAGTGCAAATATAAAAGGCACAACACGAGATATTAATGAACTTGACTAGTTTAAAGTATAATGACACTTGGCAGTGTTACACAATAACCACTTGGATGTATTTTATGGTAATGTAATAACAATTCATGTCATGTTTGAATATCAAATAATTTCGACATTGTTCTATTTATTAAAAAGAGATCGATAAACAATATTTTAGATATAATTTTAGAATAGAATAATAATTTAAGTACTAATTATAAAAATAAAAACGATAATTGGTCTAGTTGTTTTATCATTTTTTTAAAAATTTTTGTTGATGAATAAAAATAGTAAATTTGTTATTTGCCGTTTAACTTTCATATTTATAAGTAGGATAGATATATAATACATGTGATTGATTTTATTTGTTCAAAAACATGTATTTGGTTGTGACTGGTTCAATGTTGTACGCAAAACATTTTCCAGTTAGTAGGCATTTGGCAAAGTCAAGCGGGAGACCGCATTTTGCTGCCGATCGTGAAATTCAAATCTATGTCCATCCAGCTGAAAATTTAACACCAAGTATACTAAATTGTCATATTTAGACTTAGAGTAATTAATAACATTGCCAATTTTTTCTAGCAATATAGAGCTCGAATTTGGACCTCGGTGGCCATAGGTTCAAATCCCACCACCGGCACTAAAATGTGGGCCCACGTTCGGCTTTACTAAAATGCTCACTGCTGAAAAATGTTTCTAGTAAAACATTCAAAGTAGCAAACACAAAATAAATATAAATAAATAAAATGTTTTAAAAACGCCTTAAAAACCTCATCCATTTATTCCTCAAACTTAGCAAAATGATAAAGTTCTTACGAAAAGCCGGAATTTAGATACATAGCTTCGCGCATACACATCTTTGCTCTGGTTCAATCTAAGTTTAGGAAACAGAACGTGGAGGTAATGTAGAGTTGGGTTTTTCACTACCATTCAAACGAGATATTATGACTCACCTGTAACCATAAGCGGTCTAATATTGGCTTTTTTCAATTCATCAATAACAGGAGTCGTTTCCGACTTCAATCGATTTTCCATAACTAACAATCCAAGAAAAGTGAACTGGTGCTCGACTTCATCTCTTGGAACTCGCAATATCCTTACATACGACATAATCAAGGGTTTCCAAGCCAGTGCTATAACACGATAGCCTTCTTTTGTGTAGTGTAGCAAGACTGAATGAAAATCTTCCGGAACTGTAATTAAAAACAAAAATTATTGTCAAAATTATAATAACTTCAAATTGTATTGTAAAATTAAAAATAACAGAAAAATACCATTCATATAAATAGTAATATTGTGAAAACGTGTATATATATCAGATTAGTAAAAATCAGTTAGCCGAAGATGCATCTGTACTAGATGTAAGTACTAAATTAAAAGAGATGAAAACCTGACAGACTTCGTCAATTTCTGTGATCAGTCGTTCCATCACAAGGATGCCTAAAAACTTCATTAATTTCCTATATGGGTAATTGTTCAGTACGCTCTATGATCCTATATACGCATCCCCGCAATTTCTCCTCATCCAGAATGCCTTTCGGGTAGTCCTATTTAAAAAGACACCAATGTGATTCAATTTTAATTATTTTGATATCTCTTTTCGTTAAATAAAAACCCAATAACAAATACAAAATAAATGGTATACTTGTTTCTGGATTGCACAATTGATGTATGGTTTCGGGTGCACCTTTGGTATATACGCTGAAATGATCACTACCCAGAACACGAGCGATGACAGACATGCGTTGCAATGACGAACTGAATGGAAATTGTCTAATAATGCCAATTTCGTAAGGTATTTGCTACAGGTTTAGAAAAAATATTAATTAATTCGATAAACCAATAGCATTGTATCTACCTTAAGCTACAAACAAATTACGGTAGATGATAAAACCAACCAAGGGAAAACGTTGCGAAAAAAGGAACCAATAAGAGTTAGATAACTTGTTGTGAGTGTGTAATCACCCATAAGTTGGGGATGAAAAAGTTCCAAAAAATTGTGACCAAATTTGCACGATGACGTAATACAAATCGTATAGTGCTATGTAAATATTGATTTTTCCACCTTATATACATTTTCAAGGTCAAACAATCCCCTTTTGATAGAAGAATGCACCAACGTGATTCGCACTCACTCACGCAGGCTGACCAATAAGATTTTTTTAATTCTTTTCCCCTTGGTTGGTTTTATCATCTACCCAAATTACAACCTTTAAACCTTTAAGATTTTGTGTGTCCTGACAAGAGCTATCGGTCGTTGAAATAATTTGTTGGTGAGATAAAATTTTAAACACTTATAATTGTTTGCATGTATCAAAACATGATTGTACATTTTTATATGGATGGCCAAGGTTACTAAAGTTCATTTTATGTGTCAACTTATGGACAGGAATTGTGCAATCTAGTTGCGACAATCTCTACCCCCTATAATCATTTATTGTGCCTAACTAACAGTTTTTAAACTGAATACTTTGCACACACGTATTATTAGTGATTTTGTTATAATCATTATTATTCATTTTTATTAAAAAATTTCAACTATAACCCTCACATAAATTCCTGGATCTAACGTAGTTTTTATTTTATTTATTTTATGTTTGCTACTTTGAATGTTTTACGAGAAACATCTTTCAGAAGTGGACAATTAGCGAAGCCAAACGTGCGCCCGCATTTTAGTGCCGGCGATGGGATTCGAACACATGTCCACCGAGGTCCGAATTCGTGCGCTATACCGCTAGACCACCCCGGAACACCGCTAACTTAAACATTTTCAGTAGCCACACAGCTTCATTATACAATATAAATGATTATATTAGGTGTAAAATACATTTATAATTTCATTGATACATTATACATTGGGATGCTAATAATCCTGAAGATTTGAGTAATGCTTATAAAATTTCAATTTCAAATAATGGTGACATTCCTGATTGTTCATCCTCCATCTGGTGCATCCTGGACTAGGTGCCAACAAGTATCAAAACTAATAACAGCAGGGACCAAGTGCACAGAGGAGGTATGACTGGGCTATGACTGGATTCCCGTTCAGTGAATAGATGCTAGCATACACCCATAAAAGGTATCTATTTACCATATGTAGTCGGTTAAGTTTGTGAATTTGTCAAATGGCATCGTCAATTCCTATAAACGTCGCAAGGAAGCGGTCTTCTAGCCAAGAAACTTTATTTATCCCTCCAAGTTCAATTCACATCCGACAACCTTAGGAATGTGAGAAGCTATTAAAACTTGGACTAAATGTTATTTTATAGATTAAAAGTAAACTGGCTTATAATCAATAGTTGAGTAAAGTCAAATATTCTAAAAAGGGAATACATATGGAAAAACCACATGCACACAAACATATATTAAACACTGACAACAGTTGAACGTACTGTTTGCGGATTGGAACCAATCGTTCGAACGTTTGCCTGGTTCGGTGATCGAACAACAGCTGGAACGGCCATTTCAAATTTATAATAATCTTCGGCATCTTCAATAAAGTCCTAAACACAAGAACAAAAAATGAACTAATTGAATCTACTTATTTCACACGTGTTGTATTAATAGCTAATTGTTGTCGGCTTACAGCTGTCATCCGCGTTTGAACAACTGGTTTTACACAGTGGCGTTATTTTGTTATTACACAATGACAAGCATAGGGAAAAATGCTTCATACCAAAAATTGAGCTTTCTGTCTAACTTTACTCAGTCCTATAATGAAAGACGCTTTCACCTCTGATGCAGTTTAAAATTTAAATCTAAAAAATTTAATTTTTATTACTTTGAATGTTTTACGAGAAACATCTTTCAGCAATGGACATTTAGCAAAGCCAAACGTGGCCCCGCATTTTAGTGCCGGTGGTGGGATTCGAACCCATGCCTACCGAGGTCCAAATTCGAGCGCTGTATCGCTAGACCACCCCGGCTGAAATCAAACAGTCTTGTTGCTTTTTTAGCAATATTTATTTAAAAAAAGGGGTAGGCTGCCAACCTTGTGGTCTCGCATGTTTGTAAATTAACTTGAACTGTTGCTTTGACCAGCATCAACTCAGAAGTGTTCAACCTATCTGATTCCCTAAACAAAACCTCAAAATCAAATGTCCTTCTGACTTGTAGGGTAATTACTTGTACCTCTAGTTGGTTATGTATATACAAATATGATACCGTCAGATAGTCCAAGTCTGAAAAGGCAGTTCTAAAAAATAAAAAGCCCAAACCAGCGTGTTCTTACCCTAAACCTATTCTATCACAAATTGTAAATAAGTTCAAATACAAACACGGGAACTTCTTTAATTGTTTTAGAGAAACGTAATAACTACTACTCTTTATTGTGCTTTGAAATATGAACCATGGGCAGTGCAGTCCACGGTCATTTGTGGTCCCGATTTTCCTCAAGACAACAATTGCATTATTAAAAAGATTGCACATCCATCATGTCTTCATGGATATTTTGGAATTAAGTACGGGCAACTACCAAAATGGAGCCAAACAAGTAGTCATCTAAACAGCTCAGAATTTGTAGCTATTTTTAATAAATTTTTCAAGTCTAAACTACGATAAAATGCTTCAGGGCATTTGATGGTTGTTCAAGATAATGCTCCGGTGCATACATCGAAAAAGGTAACTTGGTTTTTATCATAATCTAAAAATTAACGCATTTTTTTATTGTTTAGACCATGGATTCTTATGAACGAAAGGTGAATCGGAGAGAAAATCAAGGCACGCAAAAAAAAAATCGATTATATTTTGAAAAATCAAATTCCACAATATTATATCAATAATTTGGTCGATTCTTATCCAAAACGGTTAAAGAAAGTTATAAAAAATCATGGCTATCCTCTAAACTATGAACTTTGGATAATTGGTGATGTCTGCTTTGTATATATGTACATATTTCATAATATAATTTATTTTTAAGCAAATAACGTAGTAGTATTTTTATGTTGTCGAAATGTGTAAATTCTAAGTTTTCGGTCTAAACGAACATTTGGTAATGCTATTTGTAAAAAGCAAAAATATTTTTAGTGTTTTGAATATTGGTATTGCTAATGTGATGTTTAATGCTTATTTTAGCACAATGTCGATGTGCCTAATATACTTAAGTGATGTAGGGAAAGTCAATCAATATGTTAATTTTGACAAGTCCCATTTTAGCCCCTGTATTTATTTTTACTACTGTGAATATTTTACAGGAAACGCATCTTTCAGCAGTGGACATCTTAACGAAGCCAAACGTAGACTCGCACTTAGTGCTGGACCACTGCGCCACAATTATATATTATTTTATCAAAAAGGTTAAACGACAACAACAACAACAACCATAATTTATATTATTATTATCCCTACTATTTATTTTCGTTTGCACAGATAATTTACGAAAAACACCATCCAGCATAATCATACAATTGTCTTGAAGTACATTTCTATCCATTTTTCTACCCAATTCTAAACAAAAAACGATTGGTCAATTTATTTCGCTCGCCCCGTCAAACATGCGACCGACTTACCCATTTTGTCGATTCGAACATTTTCAAATCGAGTGGATCGCCAGAAAGCTCGCCCTGGATCATCGTCAACGAATGGCAGGCAGCCAAACATTCGATCAAAGGACCCGATTGAATAACTGCCGGTTTGTAAATTGGTTCGTCAAACGAATTCGAAGTTGTTGTTGTTGTACTCAAAACGCCCCATAAATCCAATCCGTCTTCTGTCAGTGTGCCTGTCTGTACAAACAAAAGACTGATTTAACGGTAGATGATAAAACCAACCAAGGGGAAAAGAATTTAAAATCTCGGTTGACCATTATGTATAATCGAAGAGTTGTATGTCAATTTACACCTGAGTTTTCTAATTCCCAAAACATCTAGGCTATAATATTGACTTCTGGTAGTGCTCATTTTCCTCTCATGCTAAGTTCGGACATTCCAAAAGTTTTAACCAAATTTTGTTTTCTTACAATTAGCTTCCTTACGGATCTCACTGCTATCATTATGTTATTGCACCAGTTTCTCCTGTTGTGTACATATAATTTATTTTGGCTGTTGTAGTTATTTTTTTTAAAAATTTATATCTCTGTCAGTCGAAATTGTTGGTTCTATGTTGAATTGTCAACTAGGAAGGCTATTGAAGGAAACTATTGTCCACCAGTATATTTATTTGTAATTAAATTATTTAAGACACATAGATAGGTAGATGATAAAACCAACCAAGGGGAAAAGAATTTAAAAAATCTTATTGGTCAGCCTGCGTGAGTGAGTGCGAATCACGTTGGTGCATTCTTCTATCAAAAGGGGATTGTTTGACCTTGAAAATGTATATAAGATGGAAAAATCAATATTTACATAGCACTATACGATTTGTATTACGTCATCGTACAAATTTGGTCACACTTTTTTTAAACTTTTCCATCCTCAACTTACGAGTAATCACACACTCACAACAGGTTATCTAACTCTTATTGGTTCCTTTTTTCGCAACGTTTTCCCTTGGTTGGTTTTATCATCTACCTTAATATCCAGTCCAGGGCCCGTATTTAGTGCCTTTCATAATACTCAAATGGAATCGGTTACAAGTATAGCGCTTTAGTCACATCGATAATCCCAATAGATCATTGTGTGTGTGTGTGTGTGTGTGTGTATTCAATAACAGTAATTTACAAAATACTCTAAAAGAAAATAAAGCACACGCTCAAAAAATTTGATTATTCGCACACGTGCGCATTTAACACAATCAATTTTTGCTTAAGTAGTGCCTTCTGATTAAGTAACTTTTGCCAGGTTAAAGTTGGGTGGAATCAAATGCGCCACTAGTCAATTACCTTCATATATATAATATAAATTATCCTATATATATATATATATATATATATATATATAGGTGGCAAAGTTGATAAGCGCTAGAATAAAATCTCGACTTCAAGTATCACCATTGGCATTAGTTGTCAAGTGACTTTACTAGATGTCCATTCACTGAAATGTGTATCCCGTAAAATATTTAAGCAAAAAAAACCTATATATATATATAGATACATCGATTCTTTTCAAAATCAAAAACGTCGGAATTTCTCCTCAGAAGTCTTTCTTCAAGAAAAACCCTAATTCTTGTCATTTGTGTACCAGTCAATATTGCATACTTGACAAACCCTTTTATTGCTTAAATACTTCTTGTCCATCATCCATCATGAACTAGGCAAATGAACATGTGGGTCAAAGCCATCGACACGATGACTTGCATTCAACACCATCCACTAAATAATCGACACGTCAAAGTACCTTGTCAAAACAGGCAACATTGACGACACCGCAAACGTTGATAGCATTGGGATTGATGCAATAAATCAATTTGGCCTTGAGTCGTCGTTGGGCGTACACTATGCCCGCAGTCATGGCAACGGGTAGAGCAGGCGGAATGACGATGGTGATTAGATCCAACGAGCGCAATATCAAACTGCGCGTGTCCACTTGTTTCTTAATCTTGACGGAAAGAACGAAACACATGATAAACTGGTATAGAAATGTTTTTAAATTCAAAAGTATTGCTATTATTATTACTATCATTGTTGTCAATATGTAACATGTATACTTTTACTTTTGTTCAAATTTATTAAAAGCAACTCCGTCAATTGTATATGCAACTCATATAGGGGTCGTTGATCAAATGACATCGGTGTTTACAAATGGTAACGTTTTGTATTTCTCAATTTTTCTCAACTATATACATACTTTTGTCATACCGTAAGATATCTTTCAATTAATTCATATATATAGTTGTATCAATCTGCCAATACTGAAGTCAAGCCCTTGGTCCTCGTTAAACGTTGGTTTGACTGCAGAAAAATGCAAAATCAAAAGTATCATCATTATCTTCCAAAGTGGCAGAGGTGGGTAGAGCGAGAGATTAAAAACTGAGTAGTTATACAACCAGCACTAGGTTTGGTCACTTGATTATTTTTATTATTATTACTATAGTTGAGATGCTAATAATACAGAGGATTTGAGTAATGCTTATAAAATATCAATTTCCAATAATGGTGATACTCCTAACTGTTCGTCCTCTACGTGGTGCTTCCTGGACTAGGTGCCAACATACATCTAGACTAATACCAGCGGGGACCGAGTGCAGAACGGTATTACTAGACTTTCACTGGATTCTCGTCCAGTGAATGGGTACTAGTATACACCCAAGATGCTTAAGAGGTATCTCAAGGTAACTATTTATCATATGTAGCCGGTTAGGCTTGTGAATTCGTCAACCAGCGTCAATCCTAAAGAAGATCGCCTCGTCCATTCCTGTAAACTCTGGTATCGTCACAAGAAAGCGGTCTTCTAGCCAAGAAACTTCATTTATCTTTCCAAGTTCAATTTGCATCCGACAACCTTTTTGTATAGGAATTTAAGAGGCTATTGAAACATGGAATTAATGAATAGATGGCTCTACCAGATGTTATGTTATTACTATAGTTATTGGATACTTTACACATATTAATCACAATGATTCAACAATTATTTAATCATTTTTACAATCATATAAAGAGCACTTGACAAATCAACATGAACCAATTGAACGATCGTATTCTATTGTCTTATATTCATAAATTGTGTTTGTAAACAGAACTGCAATCATGTGACAATGCCATTATTGACAAAAATTAACGACGTTGCCCAATTTTTTAGACCAAATCATCATGACTAAATGGCTATGATATGCTTGTTTGTATTTTACAAGATACACTTTCAATTACTTGTATGCGTCTACATTAATATGATAAAGCGGAAGCCCAATCATACCGCCGAACGTATTTCTCAATTCCTCAAGCCCAATAATCATCCCAAGTGGAGCATGTGTATAGATCCCTCAAAATAAAATTTTTGAAAATAAATTAGACAAAAACGCCTATTCGTCAAATACAATTTGTATAAATTTCAATTCAAAAAATCAATTGTGCATAATTTAGTTCAATTAACCCGGTGCATTTGTTAACTTAGTGTTTAACTCAAATGTAACACAAGTTATATCATTGATATGCACAAAACAATGCATTTATAATAAATAGATGTAAGTTGGTAACAAATAACAAATGTATATTGATAATTTATTTAAAAATATGTATTTAAAATGCACAATCTCCAAGTCCAGGTTTTGATGAAATGGTGATAAAACTCAAATTTACGCCCATTCAGTTACAAGTCTGACCGGTCTCTTGGTTAAATGACTAGCTAGAATATTAGTGTACCTTACGATATCTTTTACATCTTGGAAGCATACTATACTTTACAATTTTATATTCACTTTTGAAAGCACAGAAATATACATATATATAGTAAATTAATTAACATTTTGTAATTAAATTGAGTAATCATTTTTTAAAATGCAAATTTTTATTTCACTATTAATTAATTAAATTAAAATTTGCATATATACAACAATGAAACTAAATAAGCTAAATTCTTTTGGTATTTCTTTGACTAATACAGAATAGATTATATAATTTGTTTAAATTTAGCTGACACTCAATTGTTGAAAAATGTGTTTTGTGTAGAAGACTCAGTCAATAAAAAATTAATGTTTCACAATAATATCAGCGTAGGTCTAAATTCCAATGCAACCCTCTCAATTTAAAACTAACAGCCTTTTGGTGACATATTTCTTTACGAACAGTTAAAAAGCAGGCTGCATTATGGTAAGAAAGGTAGATGATAAACCATGGGAAAATGTTGCAAAAAAGGAACCAATAAGCGTTGGATAACCTCTTGTAATCAGTCGTTGGCGATGGAAAAGTTTCTAAATGAGTAACCAAATTTGCACAATGACGCAATATAAATCGTACATTTTGAAAAAAACCCTTTTAATAGAAGAATGCACCAACGTGACTCACTTACTGACGGAGGTTGACCAATAGGATTTTTTTTAATTGTTTTTTTTTCGTGCTTATTTTTATCATCTACCGTAAAAAAAGGTTACACAAGTTCAATTCCCAAGTATGTGTGTATCAACAACTTCATCAGAATTGTGACCCAAGTGGAAGTTTTGAGTCATAAATGTTTCAGTGCACTATAACCGATTCCAAATTCAGTTAAGAAAAGAGGATGGCTAGAACGCAAGTCTAACAGTTTGGTCTCTTTGAAAAAGAGATAATGCTCAGACAACAACAAGAAGATATTATTCAAGCAAAGTACAACAGACAAGTGAAAACATGATTCCAACAACAAGGTTGAATAAAAACCAAAAAGAAGCTCAATTTTCGATATGTAGAATTTTTAATGTCAAGACTTGAAAGTATAGTTGGATAAAACAAACTTAATATTCTTAGCTTCAGAGTTTTATAATTATAATAATAATAACAACCTATAAATGGTAATTATTTTTATACGTCTGTTGGAGTACATATAATTGTTTTTGCATGAAAGGAATAGAATAAACACGTATTTGACAAATGTTTAACGAAAATGGATATAACAAAATGTTGCCTTTATTTTCTTTTATATCTTTTTGTATTTATTACTTGAAAATGTTTTCATACAAGAAACATGAATTCAACAAGTGGACATTGACTGCAAAAAACAATCAGCACCGCTAGCAATAGTGGGACTCAAAATATTGCCCAATCAACTACAAATCTGTAGGCCTAGCTTCATTTCTTTAACCCCAGCACATACGTTGACCTAAACAACAAAACGCATACACACGCAAATCCGCCTGAGTGGTCTAGCGGTACAATGCGTGACTCGACCTTGAGTGATCATAAATTCGACGACCACCATTGGCACCAAATGCAAGTCCACTTTCGGCTTCATTACAATGTCCACCACTGAAAGATGCGTTTCCCGTCAAAACATATAAAGTAGGTTAAAATTTTACAAAAGTTACCATCATATAGACGGAAGCCGCCAAACCGAAAACTGCGATAATGCTCAAACATCCAATAAATTTGAAAGAATCTTGCGTAAATTTGAACTTGGTCGGCTTGGGATACAATATCGATCGGACCAATTCGCCTTTTGTCGTGCGAAATCCAATACGAACAACTTTGGCCAAAACACGTTCGTTGGAATAATTGCGCGTTTGAATGACCTGCGTACCGGCAAACAAAACGTGACGCGATTCAGCTTGAAATTTGAATTGAGTATCGCCAAATTCGACTTCGGACAGAGCAGTTTTTGTAACGGGAACACTTTCGCCTACACAATCGACAAATTCAAATGCGCTTTTTATTTTTAACAAAATGAATGTACATAGATGGGATGACAATCATTTTGCAATGTCATTTTTCTCTACTTCAGCTTTTATTTCCAATACAAATTAAAGTATATCTAGATTTCTGCTTGCGTTGTATGTGTACACTCATTGTAATTGGAATGTATATAAAATTATATTAAAACTGTGTATTCTTGAAACTGAATAGGTATAGGTTTGGATTCTACCAGTAGAATTAAATGCAGATTTTTTTCATAGAACTTCACTAAATGTTCAGTTAATAAAAAAAGGTTTTCAATAAAACATTCAAATGACAGGAAAACCATCACCCGTCATTTCTGCAGCATCATATAGAAGTGAACATATACAATTTGTACAATGGTAGATATTTTGCATTGTTCGTATTTTAAAAGTATTTGTCAAAAAATTATTTTACAAAAATCATTGTAAAATGTGTTATCACACATTCATCTCTAAGCTAGTTTTCAAACTTAATCAAATTCTTTTAACCAACTAAGATTAATTTTCACGTGAGTTTTTTCGCTTATGTTTTGTCATAAATGGTACAATATTTATCATTTTTAGATTCAAAAAATCCATTTTTTTAAAACCGATTTAATAATCTCTGTGCCATCAATTTAGTCTCATTTAATTAACACTGGGAAGATATCAACATTGCATTTTATCTACATGTGTCTATTTTTTAAACTAATATTACCTATTGTAGATAATGCGCACATTTAACGCAATAAATCCGGAATATTATCTACGATTGCTTTTCTAACATACATAGTTCTAAAAATTTGTTTCTCATCTGTGATTGGTGACGTGGTCACCTCTTCACTGTTTTCCATATTTATATGGCATATAAACGGTCGACTTCAATAGATTAATAAGCATAACAAAATAATAAAGTTTGTTGGCTGGTAGACGGCATCCTTGTGATGTCGCCACTGTTCGTAAAAATTGACGAGACCGCCTGATTTTTTGTCAAGGTTATCTCCCTTAGCCCAATGGATACATATAGTATACGTATACCTTAAGATATTTCTTAAGTATTCTGGGTGTATGCTTGCACTCACTCGCCGTAGCGGAAGTCCAATTATACTGCTGTGCACTCAGACCCTGTCTCTTGGCACCTGGTCCAAAATGCACCACGCGGAAGACAAACAGTCAGGAATATCACCACCATTGGAAATTGAAACTTTATAAGTATTGACTCAAATCCTCAGAATCAGTAGAATCCCAAACGAACTATTTATTTACCAACTAGATAATGAATTGCCTCGGTGGTATGCATTTTGGTCTCTAGACTACAACATCTGAATTCAATCCCTTCCTGTTTAATTTCTGATATCCTACAAGTGCTGCAGTTCTATAGTCATATATATATATATATATATATATATATATATATATATATATATAGATATAGTGCTATATATATATATATATATATATATATATATATATATATATATATATATATATATAGAGAGAGAGAGAGAGAGAGAGAGAATTAATTCAAAGTATTATATATTCAAAGTATTATCACTACAAGATGCTCGTCTTGCAGCATAAACTGTCCTGCTTTATTCAAGTTTGAGATTGGCTTATATATATGTCAATATTTTATGTTGATAATTTTATTTAATCTCTAATTATGAGGTAGTTATATAGAATGTAAATTTTCTATTACAAATGAGGTTATATTCGTATTTCATGAGTAAAGTGATATTGTTTGTATAATATAATTGAGATCTGTTTTTTTTATTAAATGGTTGCTAGAAAAGTTTAACTTTATTACTTATAGTTTAGTTAATGAACGTACTGCTGTCAAAATCAATGTAGTAGTCAATTCGTATTTGTGACGATATTTAATTATATTATGCACATCTAAGTTGAACCAAACCAGTCTAAATAAGCATAAGTAAAATACTGTAATACCAATATCATTATAAAATTCTAATTTAGGTCAAAAAAGAATATTCAAATATTAAGAAAATTGAAAAACAAGTTTCTTAAAAACAATTTATATTATAAAATATGTATACATATATAAAATTTGATAATAAAAGATACAGACTTTAAATATTTTAGGTCATATTTATTGTTTTCCTGATTTTTTCAAAGCGTTTAATGTAGAAAACCCCACGTTTTTTAACACAATGTGAAATTTGATTTTTCATTGCAAAATTAATTTTCTTAATCACAAATGTTTCAGACAATTTACATTATATTTTTAAATTATTGTAAAGAATTACATATATATTAAGGTATGTTTGTTTGGAGGCAAGTGCATAAATATAACATTTATTCTAGTCAAGGATCTTGCCCTTAATGTGACTGAAAATACATTCATTTCAAAAGTATAATAAAAATTGCTATCTTTTCCAAAATATAGACTAGAGAATTGTTTGTGTTAATTGTTCAATGCTCTAGAATATCGCGTTGAGGTTCAGCATTAAATATAAAATAAAATAATTTATCCATTTTGTAGCGCTACCTTTAACAACTACTATTTCGACCCTATTTCGATACTTTTTGGTGTTATTGTAGCCAAAACTAGTCAAAAACTTATTTATTTGTTGAAGAATATTATAAAATTAAGTACAGATTGCGACAAGAAAGCAAAAGCAAAATGATTCTAATGACAGGACTGAAGATGAAATCCAAATCAAAGTTCAATCTTTGATATCAAAGGTCTAAAGTACAATCAGGTGGAACAATCTTGTTGCCTTATGTTGTCCAGAACAAAAAAGACCGTTAAATCGTTGTTGAAGCAACCTATAATAAAACTCAATAAAAAGATTGTGTTGAAGAAAGTATTGATTTTTTTCATTAATTAACTACCAGTCAGTTTCTTCATATTCTGTAAGTTTTTTTCAAATAAGTCATTAAAATGATGCAATCGTTTAATGAGATTAAGTAATCGTATTCAAAAATTGTAGTGCTAATGAGTAATGCACATTTAAAGACACAAAAGAAGCTGCTACCTTGAAACGTTTTCTTCATTTTGTACTAATTATGTATTATTATTATTATTATTATTACGTATTTTGTTCATGCTAACAGTGTAAAACACTATTTGTATCTTATTATGTGTGATACATTTTTACTAAAATACCTAATTTAATAATAATAATAATAATAATAGTAACAATAAATTTATAATATTTTGGCTAAATACATATTTAAGTTACAAATATGAAAAACTTCAATCTTGCTAATAAAGTAACTTCCAAATAACTTACTATATTAAAGCACCATTAACTACTTCACAAACCAATGATTTTTGTTATTTGATTTAAAAAATGAAACGGTGTTAAATATGACCTTTCATTGCATAATTATTCAACTTATCAGAACATCTTTTAGAATTGTCAGATTTACTTAAATAATAAATCCACTTGGTTTTTAAGTCAACCAGGAGCACCGTAAAGCTGTTTCACGTTCTTATTTAGAATCATCATCAGCGCATACCTTTCAGTTTTATACACACACATAAACTTGAACCCACGCCTTATCTGGTGTCAGGTCAGCGCCTTACATCACTGAGCTACGCGTGGATGAAAATAGCACTTTACATTTATAATTTATAGTAAATTTGATCAATTCGTGTTAATAACATGTTCTTAACAAATTCTTTATAGAGTAGACGGCGAGGTTTATTTTTCTACGCAAACGTTATATCTTCCATTATTTACATAATTTGTTATCCCGATATAAAGTATTTTGAAAACAGTATTTGTAAATTTGAAACAAATAAATTCTATTACACTCAAGCCCTCGACAGAGGCTCGTATTTAGTGTCAGTAGTATAAACTCAAAGTCATGTCTATCCAGTTTTGGGTTTAGAGGTTCAGTTACATCTGCATCTTTCTTTACATGCTACATGTACAATCCATATTAGGATGAAACAACTGAATGTAACGCTTGAAACAAACAAGTAACAAAACGCTACTTATCATTAATTTAAAAACTTTTCAGCTCCACAAAATTGATCTACATGATTGTACTTTAAATGTTTGGCATTAAAAATCCTGCATATCGTCGACCGTGGACCTTTTTTTGCTGTAGTTCGATAAAATGGTTTCTTTTAGTAATATTTATTTAAAGGTCAGACTGTGAAACTTGTATCCTAGCCCGCCCTCCTTTTTCAACCGGACTAGTTAAACAAGTTATGTATGTACATCGTACCTTGTAGTAGGTAAATATTTAATTCCATTTGCTGCAACAAACGTTGGGCTTTTGTTTAATTGTCTATTTGCACAAAATTGTTTCTCATTTAAAAAGATATTTAAACAATAAAAATTAAAACAACACATGTTTAATAGACATTTTTGTTTTATAAGAAATAATAACTCCATCCTCCAAATATTTAATAAAGAACATTCATACCTGTCAAAGTACTTTCGTTCACTATGCACACACCCATCAACAGAGCAGCATCGCATTGCATAAGACACCCATGTCGTGGAATTTCTATAATATCGCCAGGAACCAAATCTTTCGAATCAATGTCCACAAATTCTGTCGACACCAAATAGCAAGGAACAAGACGGTTATTGAAATTGTTTTCAATTATTTTTAATATTTAAAACGTTTAATATTAACAGGACTTAATATTTATGCTATTGTCTAGCCGATATTAATTTATAGAACATCAATCTCAATGCAAAAATGTTCCATTGTCTACAATGTTAACATTTCCTTTCGTAATTTTAATTTAAAACAACTTGTATTGAAGCTTGATCTACAGATTTTCTATAATTATTTTTAAAAAAATTTGTGGCACACGGTTGTTGGGATAGTGGCAATGTTCGTGTAGCGCGAGACTCGAAACTGGTTTGAGTCCCACTAGATTTGCGCCCTCATTCGACGACTTTGCCAAATGCCCACGAAGTGAGAAATTGTTTTGCTTATTATTCTAAAATTATATCTAAAATATTGTTCATTGATCTCTTTTTAAATAAATAGAACAATGTCAAAATTATTTGATATTCAAACATGACGAATTGTTATTACATCACCATAAAATACATCCAAGTGGTTATTGTGTACACTGCCAAGTGTCATTATACTTTAAACTAGTCAAGTTCATTAATATCTCGTGTTGTGCCTTTTATATTTGCACTTCGGATGGACAGTGATACAATATTTACATTAAAGTATTAATTACAAAAAAAATAATCTCTTCCAAACTATAAAGTATATAGTTTTGATTTACTAACAATATGTAAACTGTTTATTTTAAACTATAATCACTCCTACTAATAAACTCCGTATTGTGATGAAAGTTACTCTCCACACAATAATAATAATAAAACATTGCATAAGTTATTGATTTGGAAATACTAATTATTTTTAGTAGAAAAAAGTTAGAAAATCATGTTAACTGCAAGTTGCGTAACAACTAGTCTATTTTTAATACATAAACCCTATTTAAAAATAAATTATTTAATTGTTAAAACTTGTAGCACAACCAAAGGATCAAAAAGATTATATATACATACATATATACAGGGTCCAAAATGGTACTTGTCAGTAAACTCTTATTTTTCAATTTTTGCTATTTTTACTTGAAAGTTATATTTTTTTCAACTAAGTAATTATGCTAAAATAATATGGACTATCAATACTTAAAATTAATTGTGCTTTAACTTTTTATAATTATAAATAGTTAAGTGTCTTGGAATTTTTGGATAAATTTTTTCAGTTATCTTAAACGAGAGGTGAATAAGACGGAAAATCAAGGTACACTCATAGAAAAAATCAATTATGTGTTAGAAAATCGAATTCCACAAGAATATATCAATAATTTGGTCGATTCCTATCCAAAACGGTTAAAGGAAGTTATAAAAAAGCATGGCTATCCCCTGAATTATTAATTTTGGACAATTGGTGATGTCTGCTTTTTATATATATATATATATACATATTTCATAATATAATTTATTTTTAAGCAAATAACGTAGTAGTTTTTTCATGTTGTCAAAATGTGTAAATTATGGGTTTTTGGTCTAAGCGTAACTTTGATAATGCTATTTGTAAAAAGGAAATATTTTTAGTGTTTTGAATATTGGTATTGCTAATGTGATGTTTAATGCTTATTTTAGTAAAATGTTGATGTGCCTAATATGCTTAAGTGATGTAAGGAAAGTCAATCAATTTCAATATGCTAATTTAGACAGCTCCCATTTTAGCCCCTGTATATATATATATATATATATATATATATATATATAATTTCATGTAAACTAAATTTAGAAAATTAATTCCTTTTTAAATTAACGTTATATTTCATTTCTGTGACAGCTAAAGTCTTACTTCAAATTGTGTAATTGTAAGAAAAGCTCAAGTGAGATAACAACGTTCGTCAATAAAATGCCACTAATGGTTGGGCTGTTTCTAACTAATGAATTATTTATCATTACTAAACGTTGCCCTTATTTACTTGTTGTTTCCAAGTCTGTGTTAAGTAGAGAGGACAGTATAACGTAAAATCAAATAGATAAGATTTATAAGAAGATACATATTTTTCATTGCCAGTGTTTGGAAACGTTCTAAAGGTCACTTGGCGCAATTGCATTTAAAAAAAAAATTGCTTCTCGTCCACTACATGACATCATTATAATTACAATAAAAAATATTTAATAAAAGCGGTTTTGAAAAATAAAAATGAAGATGGTACACAATATGTTGACAGACTGCAAAAAACTTGGTTAAGAATCAATGTTGTAATTTTATGAGGTAATTTTAATAAAAGTATAAGATCAATCAAAAATGTCGAAAAGATCTACATCAGACTATTTCGTTTGCCCATTTTTCTTAAAACGGTTTTTAATGAAACATGAATAATAGCCCGCCCCTCGTAAAAGCATCATTATATTATTGCTAAAAATGACACCAATGTGGTAGAAAGTTAAAACTCAAAACTGGGAGGGTATGGGTTCGAGTCCTCACCTGTGTGGCTTGAGACTGCCAAAAATGTTTTTCTCGTTAAACATTGAAGCAATAAACAATAAACACAAATACACTCGTGTGCAAATGAAACCAACAACAAAAACAGTGCAAATCAGCTACATGTTAATATGTTGTTCCCCGATGTCATTCGAGAAACAAAAAGACTTGAATTAAACTAAACGCATTCATTACTTGTGCTTATAAAACTTCAAAATTCCAATAATGTTGATATTCCTGACTATTCTGGACTAGGTACCCACAAGCATATAGACTAATAACGGCAAGAACCGTCTGTACAACTGTATAACTGAGCGTTTACTGGACTCCCCCTCAGTGAGTCCGTCAACGCGCGCCAACCTCCAGTTCCCCCAAAAAAGATCGCCTCGTCAATTCCTGTAAACACTGGCGTCGTCGCAAGGAAGCGGTCTTCTAACCAAGAAACTTCATTTATCCCTCCCCCCCCCAAAAAAAGAAGTTTAATTTGTATCCGAAAACCCCTTCACATAGGAATTCGAGATACTATGCCGTCAACTCATATTGTTATTGTATTTAATATACAAAACGAAGCACCTACCTTCAATGCCTTTGTCATTTTCTCGAAAAACTGTCACTGTAGACGAACTGCAAATTGTTTCTTTCAAAGCACGTTTATTCTGTTTTAAATATAAATACATAAACATTTATTATTTTTATTATTATTATTTTTATTATTATTATTAATTCTATTATTATAGATGTAAACATACACTCACGGTAATTAAAAGATATCCTAAGGTATAGGTGTACCATATGTAGCCGTTGGGTTGAGGGAAATAACCCTGACAAAAATTAGGCTACCCGATCAATCTTTAAAAACAGTGGCGACGTTACAAAGATGCTGTTTATTGGCAAAAAGGTTTTTGTTTTCCTACATTTTTATAGTTCTAAAGCCATCAAACTCAATTTTTAATACGCTGTACAAATCATCATCATCATCATCAAAAATAATAATAGAGATAATTACATCATCAACTACAACAAATAAAGATCCTATTTTAATATTTTTTTATATTATTGAAACCAAAACTATTTTAAATTTATTATTTGTTAAAGAATATTATAAAATAAAGTACAGAGATTCATCAAAATAAAGTGAACCTGTAATTGTTAAAGGTAGTACTAAAATTTATAAATTATTCAATTTCATATTTAATGCTAGACCTCAACGTGATACTCTAGAGCATTGAATAATTAACAAAAACAATGCTTTAGTCTATATTTTAGAAAAGATAACATAATTTCTATTATAATTTTAAAAGTAACCTATTTTTAGTTATATAATGTGCAAAATCCTTAACGAAAACATTACATTTAAACAATTGCCTCCAGACAATACAATTGAAACTTTTTCAGATCATTTTAAAATATAATGTGGATGATTTGAAAAATAAAAATGTTTGATTAAGAAAATTAATTATGTAATGCAAAATCAAATTCCACAACATTAGATTAAAAACGTAAAAATCCCTACATTAAACGCTTTGCAAAAATTTAGAAATCAATAAAAATTAGCTAAAATATTCTAAATGTATAAAGCTTTTATTATTTATTTTTATACATGCATACATATTTCATAATATAATTTATTTTAAGCAACTGATTTGATTGTTTTTTTTAGTATGCTAACATTCTTGTTTTTGACCTAGTTTATAATTTTATAATGATATTGGGTATAAAATATTTTATTAATACTTCTAAGATAATATTTAGAGAATGTTTTACTACAACTTAAATGTATTACCATAATAAGCCAATCATCAGGTACTCCTTACAATGACATTCTTTATGAAATAATTCATCGACACTTCAAGGAATGTTTTCAATTAATCAGTCGTATTTCCAACAACTCCAATCATCCACTTTATCGTGATTTCAGCAAATCATTTGCATCGGGAATGACGAGAAGATCACATATACACGTTAAGTGCAGAACCAATGTGTACTTAAATTCATGTCTGCCATATTTAGCAAAGTTACTATCCAATCCCAACAAAGTTCAAAGTGACCTTTACATTAGCCTATCCAAATCATGAGTGTTTTTTTTCGTTTTCTTTGATCTGACCAATTACCGTTGTTTGTAATCTGCCCATTTTAATTTGTGACCATTTATTAACCTTCATCCAGGGCATTACTTTATTAGCCATGCTCACTCATGAGTCATAAATCATTCGCATTTTATATATACTGACATATTTGCACATAATGTCCCCTAAATAATACCATGCCTCTTTACGCATATCATATTGAACATGACTTTTGAATATACTTTGATTTTGAGTTTTTTTTTCTTTTTCTAGCCTATGTAATTTAACCTTACTTTACTTTTTTTTGGACTGATGTTATACACTGCTAATTGTATTGTATTTTTATAATTGTACATATTTTTGTGTGTGCTGAAAGCTACTTCTACTAAAGTATCCAAGCCAATAACCATAAATAAAAATAAAAATAAATAAATAAATATGGTTAATATAATTAAATAGTATCACAAAAGCAAATTAATTATATTCTATTGATTCTGACAGCATCTTGTTCGAGTTTTACTACTATTTGAAAATGCGCTCACCCTTAGGTTGATAAAAAAACTAATAGAATTATCATAACCTATAATTTTTGGTAGTAAATTTTTAACATAGTAAAAATAAAATAATTATTAATTCACAATGAATTAATGTCAACCAGTGCACGTGTGTTTGATTATGTAGACGTTTATATTTAATTTGAGAAATAATAAAATTGTTTAAAATTATAGTTGCGTAATCATTCTACTTAATTCATTTAGAATTTATATAAATTTCAATTATAATTATGATCGACAGGACACTCAACTAGTATTTATTCAAAAGCTTCAAAAGGACAACTATTTCGTCTACAATAAAATTAATTAGTTGGAAAATATTTACTTCATCACAAAAACTCTAATTAACTTCCATTTAAACACAGGTTAAAAGATTAAACATAACTCTATAATAAGCAATATTTAGAATTATTATTTATAATAATGACATTTAAAAAGTCAATTAGTTCTATGGTGATAATTGCACTTCTGAAGTACTTAAGCTGGCAATAACAATAATAATAGCCCTCAATAAAAACAGAAATAGTCATTAATAACTACATCCCATACAGCTAATATAATGTTTCGTACCGAAACAATGGAATACTTCAATTGTTACATTCGTACCCAAGTAGAAAAGGCGATTGTATTTTGGATATATATATATATATATATATATATATATAATGTGTATATGTATATATGTATAATGCCAATTCAAACATCTGTACACTCACTTTTCTCAAATCATACACTTCCACTCCAAGAGAAATGAATGAAACAACAACAATACAAGTAGCATACATCCAATATTCATCAGAATACCACAAAATGCAACTGAACATTTGAAATAAATAGAACGGTGTCAAACACTAAAATAAAATTCGTGTATACAAAACTATTATTTTCGTATTACAATATTTCAAAACAAGTACATATTTGTTGTGTATTTACAATATATATGCAATCGCAATATATTGTAATTCGAATGAAAAATAATATTTTTAAAACGATTGTACTTTTATTTATAATACAAAAATGTTTAACTCATGTTTGTGTTTATCAATAATGCAAACGTTTCAAAAACGTCAACAAAAATTGTCCAAATCAAAGTTATTTATTCGATACTAAAAATGTGCAAACGAAACAAACAACTGCACAATTTACATTACGAATATTTAATTTTACCTATCGACATTTAAACGTTACAATTTAGAAAAAATGGATGGGTAAGTTAAACCTAATGTATCGAATAATATGGAGAGAGATCAAATAGCATATATTGTGCTGACATAACAGAAATGGCTAGAGTAGTCAATTCGAAACCAAGTAAGCAACGGTACGAATTCCACTACCAGCCTGTGTCACATGCGGTCCCTCGTATAGGGTTTAATATCGACTTGCTAAAAAATGTATTTCTAGTCTAACAATCAAAAAATAAAAACTAAATTTAAGGAATATTTTCTCGATACTATAAACTCGGTGGCACGCCTACTAATTAAATATTTTACAATAAAGCAGGAAAATGGAAAGTGTAATTTTATCAAAATGATAAAAATTAGAGTACAAATTCAGTATTTTCAAAAGGCTAAAAGGCTAGTGCTAGGTAGCTAAGGCGATAGACTTGACGTTTGGTGAGCATAAGTTTGAATTTTGCCATCAATCCATTAAACGAGGGTCTGAGAAACCGGTGAATACTTCAAAAATGCTAAAGAAATAAGACTAAATATATAAATAGGATTTTTAAAAAATATGAAAAATCAGCTGAAAGTCAGAGTAACAACAAAGTGTGCTACAAGTTACTTTCACCAACGTATTTAAACCGAAATCAGTAATAATTTAAAGCTGTCTTAAAAATTGTTTTCTAATTTCATTACTTGTTTAAGGAGTCAGTGTCCAAGTGATTATAATCCGTTTTCAAGTTCAGTTTAACATAAAATTATGTTACTAGTTAAATTAGCGAATGGACAATTAGCAAAACCAAACAAGAATCAACATTTAGTGCCGATGGTAGGACCAAAACGTACGTCTATACCTAATTACCTCTGACACCGCTGTACTGTTGCTAGGATAATTATCTACAACTACGTTCTAATTGGTTCGCACTGAGTAAAATGAACAGTTGTCGCTTAGAAATAGCAACATTAATCTTGTGGAGTAAAAGATAATGCTGTAAAATAAATAGAAAAACAACTAACAAAATGTATAAAACGTTACACGACACTTGAAATTTATACAATTGCTAATTTAATCCATGCCGTTTTTAACGATAAAAATATTGTAAAAATAATATTAATTTTTTATATGTAAATAATACACACCTTTCTTATACAATAATACAAATTTTATATTTTTCGTTTGCTTTTTATTGCTTCAAAATATGACCGAAACATTTTTAACAAGTCGGCATATAGAGAATGTCCGCATTTGATTCTAGTAATGACAGTTCGACTTATACATTCCCCCCTTTCAAGTCTAACCGCGGTGGTAAGCTTCCCGATACGTTCTCTATGTTAATTTAACCTCCACATAGTATTTTTTTGCCCTTTTAGTAATCAACTGGAAAGGTGTTGTTTTAATACATCTGTAGCAAGTTCGAAATACGAAATCTTATTAAGAACAATTTAACCGTGTAATTTTTACTATTTTCCAGGCATAACCACTTAGTTAATTATTATAAATCATTACATAATGATCCATTTTACTTTAGATGAACAAGCATAACATTTTTTTCATTTATAAGTTGTATTCATTTGTTGGTTTAAACAGTCCACTTTGTATTATTAAATTGATGACGTTTTAACTCGACTGAATAAAGGCCGGTTTTAATTTGTCTGCTTTCTGTTATTATGATTTATGTAGACAAATAACGAAAGACTAGGTAAAGCTAGTTGACGAATATTGGAATCGAACATCAAACAACACGTCCGCGTACTCGGTACACATGTTGCAACCAGGCAAAACGGCGACTTACAAGTATTAAATCAATTTTTAATTTATTAAAAGCGTCAACAAAATCCAAAATTTTTAATTGGGGAAAAAACGACAAATACATTAATTCTATTGAATGCTTTTAACAGTCTCAAAAATGCATTTCTACTTAAAAATAGACAAAATCAAACAATAAATGATTAAGATTGCATACATTTTCATTAATTATTAAATCAAAATTAGGACATGTTTATCTATTGACAAATGTTTCGACATACTTCATTTAACAATATTTTGATAACGGGTGTAACTTTTATATTAATTTCATTTTTACCATACAAAGCTTGTACATGCATAATATCATCATTTTTTACTGGTTTCGTATTCAATATTTCTTCGTATGTTGTTTCTTCCCAACCCCTAAATTCAGTTACATAAATATAACAATTGTTACAAATTAATTTTTTTTAAATAACACAGTAACTTGCACAGTTGTTTTTGTTAATTTTTTTTTAATTATTGAAATACAAAAATGACATTCAAAAGTTTTACAATAATTCAGTGGCTCATTGGTAAGAGTTCTATCTCCAAAATGTAGGAGTGTAATTAATAATAACTTAATCAATTTAAATGTATCACGATCCTAAAATTATGTTTATGTATGTATATGGGATAAACTTGTTGTGCAGTTATATCTACACAACTCCTATATAGTCTTAATAGAAGGTTTTATTTAATAAAACCATTAATTTTATCTGTTTTTAAAAGAAATATACACCCAAACATAAGAAATATTTGTTTAACTCATTATAAAAGAAAAAAGATTGTGCATTGCATTGCACTATCATATTAATAACAAAAATACACTAAAAATACAAAATAAAAGTTTAAATTAGTAAAACCTGCAATTTAAAAACAGTACGATAAAAATAACGATAGTTGGGTTAGGTACCTATACTACATAGAATCTATAAATGAGCAATTTCTCAATACCTAAAAATACTATTTCAACCTTCAAGTTTATATCATAATTTTAAAACCTGGTAAAACAATAAAACTAATGTTATATAAAAATCCATACGTTCTAATAATTAAATACCATTAAAATAATAAATCGTTAATTAGTGACGCCTAAATAAATTTATTTAAAATATAAAAATAAAACAATATATAAATATGCAGACTACATAATACATTCAACATAATTTACATTGATTAAAAAATATACTAAATTTTACTCATAATTTTTAAAACTTTTACTATATTTACAACAGTAACTTTATGAATACGGAAAAATCGTAATCAAAATATTACCAAAATTCTTTTAGTATGAATAATTACTTTCACCTAAATATTTCAACTTCTTTATTAACAAAGCATTTGTATTAAAATTTAATAATTCTTTGTCTACAAATATTCATGTAAACGTTTTTTGTAATTTCAAAATCAATATTTTAAAATATTTCAACATAAGTTAAATTTAAAGAAAACACAATTAATAGTTTTTAAACTGAATTTCCTAATTAAATAACCATAACTAATAAAAAGGAATCAAAACAATACTCCTCAGTTTAGAGACTGAAACTTTTTGTACTGAGCATAACAACTTATATCCTTGTACTATAATACACCCGATAATTAAAATAGTCAAATCTATTTTCATTAATTTTTTTATTATCAAAATGCTATCTATTTTATATTTTTCACTTTATAAAATATAAAGTTAATATTTTACCAATTGATATATATATATATATATATATATATATATACATAATACTTTTAGATACAAATAGTGAACAAGTATTCTTAACAATAAATAAGCATTTTTAATTTAAATATAAACAATCTGAAAATAAGCGCATGTAACAATCAACAAAACTAATATTATACAAACAAGTAACTATCCTAAATTAATTACAAACGTTTAAAAAACACCTGTATACAAATATTTTAAAACTTTAACTTTTAAAATGTTTACTACTTAAAATTTTAATGCAACAAGATCAATTTTAAATTAATAATACTATTTTATAAATTTTTGAATTAAATAATTTTAAAATATTATAAATAAACTGCAAAATGTTAATTAAAACTTAAGTTAAATGTTTTATTAAAACATTTTAATTAAAATAACCCAGGACTAATTAAAAAATAAATCAACCGCAAGGTAGTAAAACAAAATATTATAATTGAAGTAAAAAATTACATTTGTATAATTTTAGACTTAAAAATGTAACATTAACTTGATTGCACAATCTAAAGTTTCTTGAAATTATTCTATACATTATAACATATACATTATTCGAATTTCACAACCTATTTACTTAAAATGTTTTATCTATTTATTATTAATAATAAAAGCTCATAAAATGCTTTACTTGTAATGATAACAATTCCATTTTAAAATTATTATTATTAACATAATTTATTCTTTATAAAATTAAATAAAAAATTTAAAATAATTTAATTCAGTTATATCTAAATTATAAAATTTATGAATTTGTTATACAATATTGTTAATCAATATGTAATTATTTTTTAATTACAATTTAAAAAAATTAAAAACAAAAAAATGTTTGCATAATTTGAAAAACAATTAGCAATGTATTACAACTATAATTTTATTATAATATGAACAATAAAATCTAACTTATATATATATATATATATATATATATATACGTTGAAAGCTACTTCTACTAAAGTATCTAAGCCAATAACCATTATATATATAGTATGGTAAGAATAATTAATCTCTACATAATTATCTTAAATTAAAAAACGTGCATTTACATATAAAATAAGAAAATATTGTAGTATAATATTTAATATTAAATTTTATTTAAAATAGAAATTAATTGTGTATAAAATTTTATATAATAAAAAGTTTTACACAAAACGTTTATTTACTTTAAAAGTTCGAACGTTAGATCATGATTGTTCCATATATACTTCAAACGTTTATGAGTAAAGTAAGTCATATTGTTTAAATCATTTTTTAACATAGACATTTGATTACGTAAAAATGTTTCGCTTTTAAAAAAAACGTTCTTCCAAACATTTTTATTGCTAAAAAGTATCCAAATGATAATATTTTACACTTACTATAGACCCGTAATTGTTTGTACATTTACTTTATGAATATATTTTTTGCCATAAATATCCTAAAAATTTAAATTATAAATAAAACGTACTTTCACTAATATAATTTTTGCTTCAACCAAATTGCATGTTTTATTCTGACATATAAGCATTAAATAAGGATTCCAATGGAATATTAATCTCAAAAATCCTGCTGTAAGTACATAACCTATGTACGTTAAAACGCATTTTACATGCGATATTGTATAACCAGTTATTTCCTTTAGAATTGCAAAATTTATTAAATGAAAACTAACCACAAATGCTCCACCATAATCTTCAATTTGTCCTTTACTTTGAGCTTTATCTTCGTCCATAAATAAAAAAATAGTTACTAAATTTAAATTAATAATAATAATTCAGGTACCTGCTAGGAGACCATAAACTGTGCAATCCAAAATAAACAATGTGCCAACGCCAAACCCGGATTCATGTAATGCTTTTAGTTTAAGCGCATCACCAATTTAGGTGATGGTAACTTAAATAAGTAATTAAAACAATCATTTTTACAACTAAAGAAATGAACAACATATTATTTATTTATTAATTATATATATATTTTTAATTTGTATTAAAATAATAATTTTAATTTTTTAATTAAATATTTTTGTTTTATTAAACATATACATAAAATTTGTTTAATATAATTTTGTATAATATTTGATGTAATTTTAATAAAATTGTATTATTATTATTTAAAAAATATTAATAAATTTATAATGCATCTTATTTTTAAAAAATTGTTTATTTATATAAACATTTAAACAAAGAAAATAAGATTAAATTATCTAATTTTAGTTAAACGAATTGCTTTCAAAATTGATTATAATGTTTATAAGTAAAAATAAAACAAAATTTAAAATATCAGGCATTAGTTTATTTATTTCAAAACATTGTTTTAGTAGAAAAGCGCTTGTCTCCGATCTGAGTGGGCATTGGTTCAATCCCCACTACCGGCACTACGTTCGGTTTTATTAAAATGCTCACTGTTAAAAAATGCTTTCTATAAAACCTTTAAAATATTAAAAACAAAATAGTATGCAAAGTGATATAATTGAATTGATTATACTATTTAATAAAAAGTATTGAAAAAACAATTAAAAGTATTACAAGTTTAGTTATGATTTTAATAATTGTATATGCAATTATAATAATTGTATATGCAATTATAATAATTGTATATGCAATTATAATTGGAACTTAATCACATCTAAACTAAATGCAGCCGCTAAGTTATTACCCAAGAAACTCAACATACGATTAACATTTCAGACTTCCAACTCCACAAAAGTTTTACAAAATGAATTTTTGAGCAAAAACCAGCACAGAAAATTGGATGAAGACAAGAAGATACAGGAATATATAACGAATTTCAATAATAATCAAGAGAAATGTTGGTCGCATGTAGCTGAGGAATTAGAGCATGCTGCAATGCGTAACAATACTCAAACCTTATTCAAGAAAATCAATGAACTTTGCAAAAGACATTTCTTCTAAAATCAACGCTCATCGGTGATTACTGCAGATCAATGGACATCACGTTTTGCGAAATTACTTAATCCCATTAAACATGAAGCGGCAAAGGTTTTCAATCAACTTCATACACAACCTCCCAATCCCCCATACGTAGTTTCAACAGAGTTCCCCTCACACGAAGAAATTATTTTAGCATGTCATCAACTAAAAGATAGGAAGGCTACAGGAGTAGATGGCATACCAGTAGAAGTTTTTAAGTATGGCGGAATAAACATTATTCAAGATTTATACTCCTTGATAAACTCCATTAGGAAAGAAGAGAAAATTCCAGAAGCATGGACACAAGCTATTATAATCCCAATCTATAAAAAAAGAGACACAACAGACCTCGCTAATTATAGAGGAATCAGCTTACTTTGCGGGGCTTTAAAAATTTTGGCAAATATTATCCTTCGCAGGATTCGTGGTGAACGGGAGAGTCGAACACGAGCCAAACAGGCTGGATTTTGTTCTGGGATGGGATGCATCGATCAAATCCATACTGTCCGTAGAATGTTAGAACTTTGTTTACGTTACCAACAGCCTACATAATGTGCATTTATAGATTATTCAGCCACCTTTAATTCTGTTAATCGCAACCTGCTGTGTAATCTTCTCATTGCCAAATGAATTCCTGCCAAGATTGTTGCTATTACCAAATTGTTTTACACGTCGTTAAACGCAGTAATACAGAATGGAGATTTTTTAACAGATGCAATTTACATAAATTCAGGTATCCGCCAAGGATGTATTTTAGCACCCACTCTCTTCAATTTTCTAGTTGATGACATCTTTGATAAAGTGTCTCGGTTATTTGAGGACTGTATAACTCATGACAGCGGATTTTCAATATGCAGACAATGCGGTTCTTATGGCAAAAACCGAAAAAAATTTGCAAAATGCGGTTAAACTTACTCAAAAAGCCTCGGAGAAATACGGTTTATATCTTAATACTAAAAAAACAGTGGTTTTAGCAAACGTCCCCTTTAGAAATCCAATCACTGTTAATGGTAGCCCCACTCCCTGTAGTCGATGAATTTACGTACCTAGGTTTGATCATAGATAGTAAAGGATCCAGTTCTTCAGAGATTCGGCGTCGTATTCACCTCTCTGCTGCAGCCTTTGGGCATTTAAGTAAACCTTTATAAAACATAAGTAATATTTTTATTAAAACCAAGATTAAAATATATAAGAGTTTAGTGTGTTCCATTATTTTTTACGCATGCGAAACTTGGATTTTCACCCAAGTGTATACATAAAAGCTTGTTTTTTAATGAAAAGCTGTTTAAGATCTATATGGTTTCGCTCGTTGTCCTTTATTGAACGCACTCATTTAATAACTAGTAAAATATTTCAACCATTCCCAGATATTTGTAAGTTTCTTAACATTTATTGGCCATGTATCTCTAGCACAGTAAAAGAAAAACGATTAAAACGGATTGACCATGTTTTACGTAAATCGCCCACTCATCCAGCCAGAATAGCTATGGAAGCCTATCCATTACCCGGATGGAAAAGAAGGCCAGGCGGCCAACGGAAAATTTGGACAGACATTGTAGCATGCAAACTCAGTCCTTTTATTTATGCTAAGCTCATTCGTCCAAATGAATTATTTAATCGGGCATCCGTTTGTTTACCCTATGCAGCCAACAGAGTTTATTAGAGGGTTTTAACTTGGGATGTAATTAACATTTAATGTCAGCACACCTCAAGTGTCGTTTTTTGAGTACACACTACAAAAATTGACGTATTTGCAGACTTTTTGGTTTTTTGGACTATCCTGAATGATAATAACCGGTGGGGGGTGTTTATCCCCGACGGTGATGATAATGACGATATACAAAATTAAAAAAAATAATTTTGTTTTATAAATAACTTTTTAATTTGATAATTAATCTAAGATCTAAATTTTAAATTAACAAGGGAAAACATTGATTAAAAGGACCACATTTTAAAAAAACAATTATTGTTGTAATCTTTGTTGTTTTTTAAATTAGTATAATGCTTTATAATTTTTTACATAAGATAGTAACTTCTTAACTATTTATCAAATTTTCGGATATAATATTATATCAATGTGAATTTATGGATTTTTAACCTATAAACATTATTAAAACCAGGAAACAATATATTTATTCTCAAAGAAAGCAAGGTAGCGTTTTTCAAATACGCTATTTGGTCAATCATTGACTACTGCTATTTTTTTACTATTTCACTTTTAAAAAATTAATAAAAATTAAATATGTTCAAAATTAAAAAAAAAAGATTATTGGTTTTTCATCAAATATGGACTAGAAAGAAAGAATTTAATTGTTCAGTCTTGAGTTTTTATTACTAAAAGGATCAAAATTAAACTATTGTTATTTCTTAAATCAATTTTTAATAATAATTTAAACCATACAATAAATTTGATGCAAACAAATTTAAACGTAAATTAAGAAATAAAGATTATACAGTACGTAAATTGCATCTTAAATCTTTACTGAGAGGGATAATGTACTTAATTAAATATTTATAAAATATAGAGCAATTTACCAATCAATTTAAGAAAATTACAACATCTTAAAGCATTTAAAAATAATTTTAAAAAATACATTAACATTCATATTGTTCCCAATATCTTCAATCACACAACGTTCGACTATCCATTATATTGTTTATTTAAAAAGTCGCAATTCACTCAACTAAATAATAAAATACTATTTTATATATATTGCTTACCTAGGTCCAATTATTGTAGATATTTTTATTCAATTTTTACTAATTAATTTTAGTTCAAAATATGCAGGTGAATATTATCTTCAAACTAAAATTATTCATTTTTATTGTACATTTATTTTTTTAAAAATTATATAACATTATTAATATTTTATCGTCTAAATATATATTATTAATTTTTATTATTATATACACATTAACATATTTAAAATTTTATAGTTTATGATCAGACTTATAAATTGGTCTATACCTCAAATAAAATCAATGTAAAGAATTTTTTTCAGAAATATATATATATATATAATTAAATTTATAGCAAAAAGAAAAAAAGATTTAAATATGCTTAACATTTTAAAATTAATATTGTCAACATTTAAAAGATTTTGATGTTATTTTCAAATTTTCAAATATAAAAAAGTAATTTTATTTTTGTTTCAATGATTAATTCTTTGTTATATTTTAGTTTCTATTTTTTAAAATTATACTACTTGATATATAGTTTAAATGGTATTATAGAATAATAATTTATTAAATATAATCTAAATTTAAATTTTAGAGTATATGTATTTAAAATTGTTTTTATTTAATTGTTTTTTAACGAAAAGTATTTTATTATTTATTACATTATTAAATGTTGTTACTAGTATGTTTGTTACAGGATACAGGTTGGTATACAAGTTGAATGAGAAAAACTTTTTTTAATTATTCTTTTTGAAATATGGAAATATCGTGGGTGAAAGAAAAATAAAATTAAGGAAAAAATATAAATAAAAATGTAGCAAGTATTTTCGGAGTCTTTCATCATGTAAAGAAAATAATAATAAAAGTTTTAATTGATTAAAATAATTTACATTATGGAGGAACTTGGGTAATTTGGAAGCTATTTTTTGAACTTGATCTAACCGATACATATTTGCTTTTAAAATTGGGGAAACGACTTGAATACAATATTCAAAGTGATGCCTTATAAAGAGCATATGCAATAATAGAACTTAAAAAGTGAGTGTGTTTTATTAACCACTCTTGAAGGTTAAAATATTTTGCTGTAAAAGCTCAAGGTTAGAGCCCTAAAATTAACATCATTAGCATACAGCAAGATGAGAAAACAAAAATTGTGAGATGATTTTATTTTGTATATTCTCGTCAGTTACAAACATAAAAAATTAATATATATATATATATATATATATATATATACTAAAGGCAGATGATTCATAAAAATAATAAAAAGCAGTAGACCAAGGACCGACTCTTGAGGAATCCATAAGAAGACTTTAGAAGAATGAAAATAGTCGCTTATTTAATCCAGAAAAGTTCATGTAATACCAAAAGACTGTAACTTAGTCAGTAATAAAGCAAGGGAGACTATAAAAGGTTTTGACAGAGTCAAAATATATGGTGTCTACTAAAGAATTATGTTTACAATAAACGAGGAAGTGAAACTGTCAGTGCAAAATAACAAATTAGCGAGACAATCTCTAAAAGCTACTTTTACTGAAGTATCTAAGCCAATAACCATAAATTTAAAAAAATAAAAAAAATAAGGTATAAATCCATTATGCGTAGAATTAATTTATTTATTATTAATAATACAATTTAATAAATAGACATTAACTAACCTTTTCAGAACTTGGCTAGTGGTGAAGGGAATATTCATAGGCCTATTGATATCTAGAATGAGTTTATCTCTAGACCTATGAATGAGCCTTATGTACGTTTGAGGAAATACTCCCTTTATGAGAAAATGACAGAAAAACTCTAAAAGGATTAGTGTTATTATATTCGCACATTCCTCATGTACTCTAGGGTAAATGTCGTCTGGACCATAAGATAAAGATTTTGGTTTTAATAACGGCTTAGATACCATATCGACATTTACAAACCGGAAATTTATGCCAATAGTGGGTTTAGATAAAGACAAACTAAGCTTACTTGAATGAATTGAGGAGTACATATTTGTGATAAAAACAAGGGAGGTTAGTGGTTTCCATAAATAAAACTCTTTATTGCGTTTTTATAAAAGATAGATCAAGTGCTAAAGAAACTTCAACTTAGTATAATAAAGGACGCGGAAAAATGCAATTAATTCAATGGCTTCCTTAATAACACTAATAAATTAAGAATAGGCAGAGTCTATATCTCCGCTAAGGTTTCAATTTGTATTGTTTAAAAAATCCTCATTCTATTAAAATTAGCGTTACGAAAATAAGAAATGGGGTTTGATCTCAGTTGGAAAGGAAAAGAGGATAATTTTAAATAAAAGAATGGACTGAACGCTTTTTCTTAAAGGAGGTAAATAATAGATAAAATTAATCAATAACAGGTTATTAGTAAAAACTAAGTTAAGGTAGAAAAGATAGAAACAAGTTCTGGTAGGGAAATGGACATACTATGACCTCTGCATTTACCTTTGTCAAAATCTGAGCGGGCAATATTATAGCAAATAACTAGCAATCCACTATCTAAGGTTTTGTTTAAAAGCCAAGTCTCATTGATACCTACAAGCTGTGGGGTAGAAACTACTACTGACGTCTGGATTTCTAATACATTTTGGTGAATTTAGTGCATTAAAAGTGAAAAAATGGTCTTAGTCAGAGCATAGCTGAAAAGTGGGATGACTCCAAGGCGCCTGAAAAACTTTTTGTAATTTACTGATATTAAGGAGACTTTAGTCTAATCTAAACGGTGTTAATTTAACAATAGAAATACCTAATTCAGTTAGTAATGGGTTTCTCAATCACAAAGTGGATATATCCAGCATTTATTAAAAATGTCATCTATTATTATTGGGAATTGTAGGAGATAACTATAGGGAGAGTGGAGTGTGTAAGCTTGGAGGTGGTGCGTGAAATCTTGTGATTTAAGGCATCAGCGTAGCAATTTTTCATAATGTCAGTAGCAACCTCTTTAAAATTGGGAGTAGAATGAAGAATTATATTGGACTTCTTCCTTGACTAGCTGCTTAGTAGCTGGAATGGTTTCTTTTTTAATAGCCTGATAATTGGTTGTGTCACGAATGAGGATGTTAAAAGCTTATAAATAGAATTTTTAAACTTGTTAATTTCCCGTAATATTGAGTGAGTAATATCTGCATATTCAATAAAGCAACACTAAATTTCTTGAAAACTGACATAATACCATTCACAGTGACTAAAATAGCATCTAATGTATGTTTGATATTGGAGTTTTTAACATTTTGAAGGATTTTATTGAGTTTGTCCTTCAATGGGGGAAACGGGTTTTAATTCGATTTTACCTAAGTAGTTTTTGAAGTCAGTGGTACTGTTAGCAGATCCTGAATACATGGTTGGGAATAAACCTGGACAAATCTTATGGAATCAATTGCTGCATAGTACATAGCAAATATGAACATTCACCCTTTTTGTTGCAATCTATATATCCACAAATGACAATATTCGATGCACACATTTTTAAACCAATTTCAAACTTCTAAAATAAACAAAAATAAAAATATCAACAAAAATATTACAAAGCAATGCTAAATGATAATTTTTAAAAGTGTTAATAAAAATTGCCAGTTTATGGAAACATCTTCATACGATAGGCGTAACACAAACAAAGCAACTGAAACAAATAACAGCACAGTAATACACTAACAAAAACACCATAAGAAATAAAAACACAATTATAGCAATCTAGAAACAGAACAATACAACCCTCACAACAATTACTGCAAAAAAGTGATTATTTAACTAAAACCTCTCTAGCATCTACATAGCATACAAGAGAAACGTCACTTCAATTATAAAATATACAATACTATATAATAATTGAAAAAAACTATAATTATATATACATATATATTGTAAGTAAAAAAAATTATATAAAATATCAACGGGTGCAAAATCGGAAATGGAGTAAAATGATTAACATGATTTATAACGTCAACTATTAATAAAAATACAGATTGCACGCAATTTTTTCAGTTACCAAATGATTAAGGACATTACAACGTTCAAAAAATTCAATAATCTATGTGATCGCCTTTTTTTTGAACAACCTGATCCAGGCGTTTTGGAATGCTGTCAATGAGAGTGTTGATATATTCTTGTTTCATTTCATTTTGAACAACAAACCGAATGCGTTCACATAAATCCTCAATTTCGGTATGCTTATTGATATTGCGCTTTAACATACTGAAAAAATTTTCAATAACATTGATATCCGGGCTGTTAGGTGGCAATTGAGCGAAAGATAGCTTTTTTGATTTTAGCCCCTCTACTGTCTAAATGTAAATATAAAGCAAATATAGTGAAGTTAGATGAATATGACGTTACCTTCTTGGACGTATGACATGGAGCATTGTCCTGAAAAACAGTAGTAACCCCCGTGTAAGTGTGCTGCATTTCATAATGAAAAACATCCTTCATAACTGAAGCAAATTTTTCACTATTTAAGGTACCAGATATAATTCTCCATTTGATAGGTTGATTATACTTAATACCAAACCAACACATTACTTGTCGAGGGTGGGCTTTCTTTCTAACAACCGGGAGTGAATGTTTTTGAAAACTTGTCCCACACAACACTTTGTTTTTAAAGCCAAATGGTTCATCCCGAATCATTGTTTCATCAGCAAAGTATACGGAACGCCAATAACATAAGTGTCGTTCACTCCATAGTTTACAAAAGGTAGGTAAAACTTCTAGAGCTGCACGTTATGCAAGCGTATTGCACAGACTCAAAAAGAGTGAATAAATAATAACAAATAATAATAATAAAAATAATACAATCGAAATAAGAAGCCAATTAAGTGACTTGGAAAGAGTGTATTATTAATAAGACGTTTTGAAGAAATAGAGAATAAAAAGCAAAAACTATGTAGGAAGGTAAGTTATTCTAGGCTGTAATAATTCTGTGAGAGAAGTGATGTAATTTTAACTAGGATTTACCAGTTATAAATGATGTCCCCTAATAGAGTTTTAAACTTTGATAAAAAAGGGCAATAATATTGGAATTGATAAACTGGTACACTAGAATAAGATTATCCCAAAACCGTTTGTGGTTTAAAGGAAGCAGTTTTAGAAATTCTAGTCTGTTGATAAGAAAATTCTCAATAACATGTTACTCTGTATAAAATAATGACTTTGGTTTTATTTTTAAAGCATAACTTTATATATAGACTTTTGCAATACCAGTTATTATTATTTCAAAACCCTTTTGGATAAATGTTGGACGTCATATAATTTTTAATTGGTTGAAATTTGAGTACATTTTATTGGATGTGGGTTTTGTTCTCTGATTGGTTCATTTCAAAACTGAACTGTAATTGGATGTTGTGGGCACTATTTAATGTAAAAGTTTTTGGACTAGCCTCATTTTGCAATGGCATTTGTTTATGTACCAGACTGGACTCGGTGTAGTTATTCTAATTGGAAGGATGTGATGAAGCTCTCCACGCTTTTAAAATAGAAACCAAGAGTGAGTTTTATTACTGTGTATCGAAACGAAACCGGGGAGGGGAGGAGAGACAAAAGATTCTCGTATATAAAAGTTTTTCACAGATGTACGTTTTATCAGAATCCTAAATCAGAAGGTATAGAATTTTGTAAGAATAAGTAACTTTATTTTTATGTAATTTCTTGTAGAACTAAAAATTTAAATTGTTCTGCACGTTTTACAGTTCGACTTAAAAACGATATGTTGTAACCGCACCGAATTTGGAGCACGGTCACACATGCTCCAGTGAGGAAATTTCTTTAGATTTTAACAAGAGAAAATTATCAAAGGACAAAGAATGTAAATTAAAATTATATGTGCAAAAAAGATAGGACAATAAGATTGTTCTACATAATTGTATATTAAATTTTTGGCTTTGAAAATCATGCATATTGAAGATTGAAAATCTATTCGGATTATGCTGTATCCCTTTGTTGGCATTATGGTTGCATTTTCTTACCGTATCTTAATGAAATGGTATTTCTTTCTTGTTTATTTAGCTATTTAAATTTTCCACAAAAACCAGTTTACTAATCTTGCACTCAAATCTTTCTCCTTCCTCAACCGGATTTGGGACAGGCCGCAATAAAGTTTTTTTATCTTACACTTTGAAAAGTAAAAGACAAGATTGTTCAATACGATTTGGACCTAGGCAGGCATGGGTTCAAATCCCACCACCGGTCCACTAAATGCGCGACCACGTTTGGTTTCGCTATAAAGTCTACTGCTGAAAGATGCGTTTCTCGTGCAAACATTCACAGTAGCAAACATAAAATTAAAAAAATATGATTGTATTTTAATTGCTTTTGTAGACGATTATGCATACGAAACATTGAGCTTCTTTTCAATTTAAAACCCAATTACACAAACTATACTTTTGCCTTTTTTACTACAGTTTGCTAGAATAACGTTCTTTTGCTTTCAAATTACTAGCTTTTTTTGTATCCCAACCAGATTTTGGACGAGCTGCGGTGGATCTATATCTACAGTGCCAAATATGATTTTTAATTTTTCAGATTTTAAATAATACTGGGGTATGGACGGCAACTGTCATTTAATTAATAAAAATTATAGTTTGTTGCCAAATGCAAACGTTTTGCACACGACACTTTAAAGCTATTTTTCCATTATTACAACAATTATCAGATTTGTTTAAAGCCATTTAAACTAAATGAATCGACCCTGCTGCAAAGATCAGTAAAAATAGAAAGAACATTATATATATATATATATATATTATTACAAAACAATTGCATAAACATTATTCAAGGTAAATAAGTAGATTTTTATATTACAAAAAAAGAAAACAGGTTCACCGGAAATAATGTACGTAAACCCATAGACATTTTCCATTTAAAATGTTCTCAAACGGTAATATAAATTGTACAAAAATAACCAATGACAATTTCGGCTTATTCAATACAAATTATGGAAGTAATTATAGCAATTTTCAGTGTGAAAAATAAATTATTTATTGAGGTAGAATTTTGAAAACGTTTCAATTATTTTATACAATAAGCAAACCGTGTCTTTTTCCAATTATGGCGCACCAACTTTACTAAACCAAGAAAAAAACAAATCATTTAAGAAAAATTAGAAAGTAAAACAAAACATTGAGTATTTTTTTAAATAAAACAAAAAAATTAAAATGCCGCTCAAAAATATTACAAAATACAAACTAAAATAATCCATATATACACCAACAAACTGAAACAAATATGAGAGCGAAGGCGGAGTGTATATTATTCACTAGTCACATGTCGTTGAACAAATCCATAGCATTTAGTTCTAACGTTTGGTCAAACATGATTTGACACATTTGGGTAGTATCGGTTTTGTTAAAATGAAACAAATGTTTCAAAATAAAATTAATAATCAAGTGTTTGTACGACTCGGTTGTTGTCAAGGTCAAATCAATACCCGGTTGGTCTGAGTTCGAAGATGGTGGACTATTTTGACTAGGCGATTGAAGAACGTTCAGCATTAGTGCTACATCAAATAGCAATGTCATCTCGTGTTCGTTGGCTACAATAATCAAAAGATAATTAATAGTTTTAAGTAAATTACAATTTACGTAATTTATCAATTTAAACTAACAGTGAATATTTATTATTATTATTATTAGGTCAAATCAATACCCGGTTGGTCTGAGTTCGAAGATGGTGGACTATTTTGACTAGGCGATTGAATTAACGTTCATTATTAGTGCTATTACTAATAGCAATGTCATCTCGTGTTATTATGGCTATTATTATTATTAAGATAATTAATAGTATTATAAGTAAATTACAATTTACGTAATTTATCAATTTAAACTAACAGTGAATATTTATTATTATTATTATTATTATTATTATTATTATTATTATTATTATTATTATTATTATTATTATTATTATTATTATTATTATTATTATTATTATTATTATTATTATTATTATTATTATTATTATTATTATTACAAAACCTTTTTGCTTTGAAAAAAGCATGGGGCAACAAGAAAACAGTTACAGCAAAAAACAACAACAAAGTCCCATAACTTGAAAAGGACATTGGGCAACAAAATGCTTCTACATATTCGAACATTTTGTCAACATCTTTGTTTGTTCCCATGACACATTCATTTCAAATAGATCTTCCCAAATAATTCTTAGTCAAGTTTTTCGTGGTCTACTCCAACCTTTATATTGTCCATTCCAAAATCGTTCTTGCTAGTCTTTTGAATGATAAACGTAGATTTTGACCAAGTAATTTCTTCATCTAATTGAAGATTGACCATCCTTTCGGATTTCATCCAACCCTGTCATCTGAATTGTGTTATTATTTATTTGCCGTTGTTTACCGGAATGGAGTTATATAGATTTTTTTACAAAAGTCAAGTTGCTAACATTGTGTTCCTTTATCCAGGCTTGGGACATAAATATGTGTTAGTTTTATGAATTGCAATGCTGTTTGCTTTGTAAACATATAAAAAGCACTGCACTGATCCCAAGAAATTCAAACCTTGGAAAAAGCAAACCCAAATTTTAAGCAAACTAAAATTAATTGATTAGCTTTCAAGTTTTTTAAAATAATACACCTTTAATTGAGTAGACCGTTTGTATATATATATATATATATACATATATATATATATATAATTTTGTTTGCTACTTTGAATGTTTTATTAGAAACATCTTTCAGCAGTGGGGACATTTTAGCGAAGCCGAACGTGGGCCTGCATTTAGTAGGCCGGTGGTGAGATTCGAACCCCGATGTCCACCAAGGTCCAAATTCGAGCGCTGTACTGCTAGACCACAAATTGTATATATAAACTCTATTGAAAATGTGTTGTGTAGCTACAGAAACATATTGTGTGCCTAATAGAATCCAGACTCAATAGATTTGATATGTCTCGTTTTCCTAACCTCAAATCCATGACCTTATAAACTTACATATACAAGTGTACAAAGGTGCATAATAATAATAATAATAATAATATTGATTGAATATACTATAAATTCCTGTCTGGGTCAAAAAAACACTTAAATTGAATGTATACACAAACTGGTTTGGCAAAATTATAGTGCATAATAAATATATAAACTAAAACCAGGAAGCAAGTAACATACCCATCCAATTTTTTATTAATTGCTATCAGTCAAACCGAGTATTGTTTGAACTACAATTAATACGCTAAAATCTCCTATTGTAGTTAGTGACAGCAATAGCTGCACGAAGAATTGTATTCATACATGTTTTTAATATAAACCACAAATATTAATAATTTTGAAAATTTGAAAAATGCTTTTGGAATTTGTAGTTTCAGTAATACATCATTATATTCTTGCAAAGTACATTTTGAATTTAAACCAAAATAAATCAAGGTCTATTAACAAAAAGCTGTATCGGAATTTTCTTTTTTTTAGCCAAGGAAAAAATCGAAACTGAGAAAGTATGTTAAGGAATGCGTCTTTGCCATACGTTGACGTAAAGTCAATTGGTATTTGTTATTTCATTTGAACATTGACGCCATACCATTATCTAAATATGAAACGTCACTACTTTCTCATGTTTATTAGACACGCAAAATGTTCTTTTGTATATACAACAAAAGTGGAAGTAGGTAAGTACAAGACTTAAAATTGGGTTTGATTATCGTTACCAGCACGAAATGATGATCCCCGTTCAGGGTTCTGCTATATGACCACTAGCCAAAAACTGTTTTTATTTACAAAACATTTTTTTATAAATTGTGTTTAAATGTTTGGAACAATCTTAGAGCCACAAACTGAACGTTTTTCGAATACATGTTATAGTTTAAACTAAACGTTATCGTTAAAGTTTATTTCATGCAAGCCTTTGAATGACTGCCTACTCTAATTTACCATGACTACATATATAACTTATTTTTATTTACCATTATTTTAACATTCAATAATATTATATATTTGGGCATTATATAAACATAATTTTATTTATATTTATGTATTTATTATCTTATTTTTTTGTGCAATAAATAATCAAAATTCATTTTGACAGATTAATGTTATCACCATTAAAATCTAATAGTAGAATTAAATTTACTTTTGTGTCTAATACGTTTTTTCAAAATGCATCTAAAAAAACATTTTAAACGTACAAGAAAACATCATCATAGTTGATTTCAACGTGCTTTAAAATCAACTTTATCAGAAAATAGTGTCACTACCACTAATACTATCTTTCAATGCAAGATCTATTGTTGATACAATTGCTGATTTGCGTTTACTAACTAATGCGAAAATTTATGTCAACAATTGTTTTTATATTAATTCAAGAATTGTGGATAAACAAAAATACATTGACGATAACTTCATGTCACTTGATAATTATATAATTGATTAATTTGTCTAAGTTTTTACTTTGTACTTTTATTTTGTATTGTTTTGTTTGATGGCACTAATTATGTTATGTATGTTTGTATATGCTGAATGTACCTCTATTGATGAATTAAAGATTATGTTAATAAATAATAAGAATAATGATAATAATAATAATAATAATAACTAAATTTAATAATTTGTGATTGTTTTGTATACATTTCAATTTTCTTCCTGCTTGAATATTTCATGGAAAACATCTTTCAAGAAGTGGACATTTACAAAACAAAAACCCACATTCGGTACCGGTGATAGGACTTGAACCAGCTTAATTTCGAGTCTAGTGCTTTAGCCACCTCTACCATTCAAGCATTAATATAAATATAATTTTAAACTATAATTAATATAAATATACTTATAAACTGGGTGCTTTGCATTATTCATTTTCCCCACTTTTGCCTCATAGATGTTTTTCGTCGAATTAATGATCTTTCACAAATCGCATAATAAACTGGAATTAGATTATTGCAACTTTGTCCTACACATAATTAGAAAAATAAAAAGAAACAACCGCTTATTGGATGTCCAAACAGCTACAAACAAAGAGTAGAGTACGTACCATTCAAATACAATCCCAACCTAATAATAAAATACGTCCACGGTGTAAGTTTGGCCACTTGACAAAACGTTTGCAACTGTTTCAACCTATCGGCAAATTCGATCAATTTGTCAAAATGACCTTGATCAATGGTACTACAATGCTTGAGTTCATTGGCCAAAAAGGCACAGATATCGTCAAGATGGACCTTTTCAAGCAAATAGAAAATGGCCAAACGGTGAAGCGATTGGCAAAGCATTTGAATGCGTTGGTCGATGGGAATGGAAGTCAGCTGAAAGATGAATAGGGAAAAGAGAAAGGAAAAATTTTTTTTCTTTGGCGATTCGACTTGGGACGAATTGGAATGAAGTGTTGGTGACGGTGGTTGCGTGTCATCCGTCGATATTACATTGCAATCGCCAAAAAACTTATCGTCGACTTGATATTCGTAAAAAGAAGCCGAAGGATTTTTGATCAAACATATCAAGGGTTTTAGCCAGACGACAAAGTTTTTGTACAGCGTATTTTTGAAATTCGAATCTGAATGCGAAATTTGATCGCTGTATTTAGATTGTTTTAAATGGGCACTGGTGTTGTTTTGCAATGTTGTCGACAAAAGGGATTGGAGAATCAAGGAAGAAAGTGGCGATTTCGGAGTTGGTGTAGGTGTACCGCCGTTTATTGCATTAGTGCTTTTCAATTGACAACCATCATCTTGTGTACGATGAAGGGGAGATATAATGGAATGATGATGACTATTGGAAACGCATTGATTTGCATTGTGTTGGGAATGTTTTAGATGACATGAATTTGGTGACCTTGATGACGGCCTACGAATGCGATGATCACTGTTGCGTCGTTTAATGTATTCGCCATTTGGAGTAGACAAATTGATGGGTTGAGAAATAGGCTTTAGAAAATTGACATTCACGTCGGATGCTTTCGAATTGGGCATTTTATCATTTTCAAGTGTTGGTACCACATTTTCATTCAATTGTTTCGCATCTACTTGTCGGTGATTCAATTCATTGGACAATTGACGGTCATCAACTCCTTCAACCAACAATTTGGTTGGTTTGAGCAATTTTCTACGTCTCGACTGAAGGGACGAAGACAGGAATAGGGAAGAGGAAGGAGAAGAATAAGAAGTAGACTTCATCGTACCTCTAACCAACTGACTTCGGTTATAAATCGATTTGAATCGATCCTGATCATCGGTCGACGACAAAAGATCGTGCAAAAACCCAAACGATGCCGTCAATGTCGACTGGGGCAATGGAGAATTGTCGGTACTATTGGGTCCCGAATTACTCTGATTGCTGCCACTTGCGTTCAGTTTGTAGTTGGACGCACAGTTGACAGGGCTGTTGGACGAAAATAGGGACGACGAACAGGCGGATGAAGCAGACGGTGACAGACAATAGCCATTGGTCTGGTGACTGCCATCTTTGCAGCCATGCACTTCGCGACAACAACATCGGGCCGAATCAAAATCGAACGTCGACATGCATGATTTTTTGCCAAGTTCGTTGTCGCCCATCTCGTCTTCAATAAGTCGATGCAACCGTTTAATTCCGTGCTTTTTTTCAGCCGAATCGTGCAACGTAGTGGGCATTCCTATGTGGTGATCTGGTGGATGATGGAGGTCGAATAGTGATGAACACAACTCGTTGCAGTGCGAATCGGTGTCGTTCGACCTAACCGACAATGCTTCCGCAGCCAACCTAAAAATAAACAAAAAATATTGATTTTTAACAAGATTCACGTGTGTGTACAATTGTTTATGCGTCACTAGACTAGCACCGCAATGAGGTTGATTACCCAATCAATACCGGGGTGGTCTAGCGGTATAGCACTCAAATTTGGACCTCAGTAGATATGGGTTCGAATCCCACCACCGGCACTAAAATGCGGGCCTACGTTCGGCTTCGCTAAAATGTCCCCACTGCTGAAAGATATTTCTAGTAAAACATTCAAAATAGCAAACAACATAATAATAATAATACCGATTGTAAATACAAATTGTAGTATTCAACTGTTGCAAATGTTTCTCATAAATATGTAAACAATAAGGCCCCATCCAAAAAAAGTACACTAAAATGTGAAAAATGCTGTTTCTATTATTAAATGCATTCTCATCATTTATTTCAGTAGATTGGAGTGTATCCAGTGTATCCGGGACGTTTGTATTATGACTCTGATACATCTTGGAATAGGAATCAATTTTGTAATGACATATCTGTGTATCTACATTAGCAAACAGGTACAAGCATGCACAGACAAAAACTGGGGAAAAACAAAATATACCTTTATACCATATCTAGTTGTTTGGCTAAGAATTAATAATAACCTTAATAATGGGATAAGTGACGTGATCACTTTTTATAATTTCTACATTTGTACAGCATATCAAACACAATTGCATCTAATGATTTTAATAAGCGTAACAAACGGAGGAGAATAGCAAAACGTATTGGCTAATAAATAGTATCTTTTAGGAAGGCATCACTATGTCCACAAAATTGACAAAACTGTCTGAATTTTCGTCAAGGTTATTTTTCTTAATCCAAAGGCTACATATAGTATGTACATGCTTGAAAATACCTTTAAAGTACACCGTGTGTATGTTTACTCAAACCTAATTATACCGCCATGCATTGTCTCCAATTTACGTTAACCTGAGTCTGGCAACAGGATTATTGCCAGCATTGGAAGCTAAAGCGTCATAGGCATTGCTCAAATGCTCAAAATCATTGACATCCTAAGAAAGTTAATCACAGAAAAAAATCAGACGGCAAACAGTGGTGCTGTCTGGAAGTTAAAAAACATTGATGGCTTGATTACGTTTGTTGGGCATGGATTTGAGTCCAGTCACAGCTTGGGGGTTCTGTAAAACTTACTGAACAATGTTTCAAGTGTCAAAAGCAAACAAATAAATAAGATGTAATCAAAATGTTGTATGGCAAAAAGTATCTGGTGTTTGCACATGTTCAGGAAATAAATCTTCTTTTATTTATTCAATTATTTTTTTAAATTTATTTATTTTATGTTTGCTACTTTGAATGTTTTACGAGAAACATCCTTCAGCAGTGGACAATTAGCAAAGCCAAACGTGGGCCCGCATTTTAGTGCCGGCAATGGGATTCGAACCCATGTCCACCGAGGTCCTATCACATTGTCTAATGATTGACATAATCATTTTATCTATCAAAAATGCTTTTGAATAAGTTGCATAATTACTTGTTCATAAATAAATTTGTAAAATGGGAAAATTGTCATTCCCTTTTTATTGGAACAATTAGGTAGTAATCACAAAATGTTTCAACAGTAAGCTAATTCCTTATTAAAAATAAATATTTTAGATAAAATTAATTAAAACATTTTAAAATATGAGTAAATAGATTTGTTGCCATTTAAAACTGACTATCGAAATCGCTTAATCCATTTTTTTTCAATTTAACATCAAGATAAAACAAAAATATGCGCATATGTAGACTAACTTTGATTTCATTCCCCATTTCACCCACAACCCCAACAATAATAACAACACTAACCAGTCCTATTTACCCAGGTGGGGTCAAACAAAATTGTTGTCTAGATTTTTGTAACCGTGCAAACTCTAATTTGAATTTCAAATAAAACCAAAGTGCTTTGTCTGTACTTACTCCAACCATCTACCATTTCATCAACTACTTTCAAAAAGTGACACATAAGCACACAAAGCATGCATCTATATACTCAAAATTAAGCCAAATTTATTGACTGAAAAAAACTCAAACAATCAGATAACATTTTGAATAAAAAAAAGTAAAAACACTAAGTTTTAAATTTAATTGTTGTTTAAATTGATTGTCTGAAAATAAATGCACTTTTAAAGCGTTTCACACGACACATACAACAATCTGGTCCGATGTAACAAAAGTGCGAACTCATCAATGATTATTACTTTGCATAGAGCGACTTTTTTCTATTAACATCAACTATAACGGAATTTTTAAATTAATTGTCAAAATAATTCCGATGTGCTAAAAGTTGTATCCAAGGTATAATTCAAAGTTGGTAAAACCGTAAAGTAGAAATGCCAATAATTTTGAGGCTTCAAATCATGCTTGCAAGGTTTTATTTTCCAATAATTCTGTTTTAATACGTCCACTAGGTACACCCAGACTAGCAACCATGTTGGAAGAGCGGTGCAACATACACCTAGAATACTTAAAAGGTACTTTAACATGCTGTATGCATCTCATGGGATAAGATAGACAACCTTGACAAAAAATTAAGCGACTTTATCAATCGTTGCGTGCAGTGTAAATGCAGAAATGATAAAGAACTCATCAAATGGACGATTGTCTTCGTACTGATGTCATATCTTCATCCGCCTATATTGAAGCACAAAAATAATAAAAACTTTAATTAATTGCTTTGTCATTTTTCTAACTAATAACTAGATTGAGCACACGCTTAATTCTCACTGTAATGTATGAAACATGTTGAGCCAAGTGCATGTTATTGTTCAGTCTGCAATTGCTCACAGCCTACATTAGACTCAACACTAGATGACAACATTAAAAACTAACAAATTAATAGAAGGCCTGAACAGTCTAGTGGTACAACGCTGGACTCAAACTTAGGTAGGTATGGATTTAAGTGCCACCGCTGACACTCAATGCAAACCGCCGTTCGGTTTGGCCAAATATCCCCTTGTTGATATAAAACGCTTACCGCAGTAACAACTGAATAAATATTTCAGTAAGAAAAATATCCTTCTATTCGGTCTCACTATTATAAATTACAATTGAAAGACATGAAAGATACAAAAATGCATAGGGGAATCACTACAAGCCAGTGTCACTCGCCTATTGAAACAATATTTGAACTAATTACTAATTGAAATCAAAAAGAATTTATTATCTTCATTATCAGGGACATTAATGATCGTGATAATTTGAGTCAATGCTTATAAAGTCTCAATTTCCAATAATGGCGATATTCCTGACTATTCGTCCTCCACGTGATGCATCCTGGACTAGGTGCTGAAAGGTATCTAGACTAATAACAGCAGGGACCGAATGCACAGCGGTATAATTGGGCTTCCGCCTCGGCGAATGTGTGAAAGCATACACCCAGGGTACTTAAAAGGTATACCATATGAGAGATCGTTTTATATGCCGTATAAATATGGAAAATAATGAAGAGGTGATCACGTCACCAACCAAAATGAAAAATGAATTATCAATCAGCAGTACACAACCTATTTTTAATGGATACATGCAAAACAAACTAATCAAACGAAAAACAAGATATATGGATGTGGGCAACGAACATTTTTGGAATCCAATCAGACTAAATAGATAAACAATTAGTCGAAAAACAAACAGTCTGGGTCAGTCTGCAAATAATTTGGACGCACATGATAAAATGCAACCTCCAATACAAACAAATTAGGTGTTGGTACCTTATTTTCAAGTTAGTAGGTTATTTGCATGTTTAAACGAATAGATTCGCTTTGCATATCTATCCAAAGTTCAAAACCCACATGAGTTTGTTGAAACATAATTTGTACTTCATGTACAGACTATTTATTTACACGCGATCATCATGTGGCACATACAACTAATAAAAGAATCGCTGTGTTGCAATAAACAAATGAAATTCGATGTAAAATGAAATTGTCAAGTACACAATGCTAAAAAACGTGGATTAAATGCAACTTCGCATACTTGTCAATAAAAGCTTTGCTACGCGACCAAATGATTGAATAAAATCAACTCCTTGGACAATATTGCAATCCTAATATTATACATGTACGTGTGATCAACTAGTAACTTAGCTAGATCTGTCCAACTCTAACTAGGCTAAGATACCTGATTGAAAAGTCTTGTTGAAAGAACCAGTAATTGGATTATTAAAAGGGTAAAACGAAACAAGTATAATAAAACCAAACGGCGGTCCGCATTTAGTACCGACGGTCGGACTCAAACCGATACCTACCCAGTTCCGATTGTACAGTCCCATCAATTCTGCCACATCGTAAAACAACCAGTATAAAAAGTGTACAACCTTTCCAATACAAGTTATTTTGGTTTTATTATTATTATTTTATGTTTTCTACTTTGCACGAGAAACATCTTTCAGCAGTGGACATTCTAGCCAAGCCAAACGTGGGCCCGCATTTTAGTGGACCGGTGGTGGGATTCGAACCCATGTCCACCGAGGTCCGAATTTGAATACTGTACCGCTAGACCACCCCGTGAATGCCATCATTGGATGACGTTGTTTTACAAAAAATTAAGTGAAACAATATCAAAATGGAAAACCGGCAACTAAAATTATCATTGGTAAGTAGTAATATATTAATTAATATTCCGAACCATTGTGTGGTAATCAATATTCCAGTTTCCGTCACCATCTCACAAATAAATGTGTTTTTAAATTCTCATATATAATTTAAAATAAAAAAAAACAATGGAATAACAAATTCGTCCACTTTTTGAGATAGAAAAAAACATTTATTTGGAAAACAACTAACTTTCAAATTTAAATTCACTTTTGTTTGCATTGAATGACAGCGATAAAACGTAATTCAATATCTACGTTTTATCATAGCTAAAATATACACTACCGAAAGATATTTTCCATAAAAAGTAAAAATTAAATCAACAAATATGCCATTTTGAATGGCGGTAGTTGAATTGAACACGTTTCAGTTGTGCATGAATTTAGCAACTGCATTATTTTCCCAAACTTTGTCATCGGAATCATGCTTTCATTTTTTTGCCATACTTTAATAAAATAGTATCCGTTTGTTGCTTCTTTTAGCAATATGTTTTACACAGGCCAAGTTGCTAATCTAGCTCCCAAACCCTCCTCCTTTCCCATCCAGACTTGGAATTGACTACGATGGAGTTTTTGTATTATTTGTTAACTTTTATTATGACCAATGAAACAAAATTAAGTCAAAAGTACACCAAACTATCGGCTATTCACGAGTAAACAATCTAATAAAATATACAGTAATGAACAAAATATCTGTGAATTATGTAAAAATCAAGCATACAACTGCCAAACTCAATATGCACTTTAAAGTGCACATTTTTTTTGTAATAACGTTTGTTTTGTCAAGGTCAAAAACATAAATCAAGTAGTAGTAGTAGTAATAGTAGTGGAATTAGTAGTCAATACATGTAAATATCGAGGTGAATTGGGTTGTATAAGTGGTTATATGTCTATAAGTGCACTGATAGACTAGCCAAATTTTATTGCTAATTAGCTAATCAACAAACGTGACTAACTACATTTACAAGTCAAATATATATATATATATATATATATATATATATATATATATATTTATTTGGTATTTTACTGCTTGAACATTTTACGAAACGCATTTTGAGCAAGTAGATATTTTGCGAAACCACACGAAGGTTTGAATTTAGTATGAACAGTACGATACAAACGAACGCCACTCAGTTTTAAGTGTAACGCTTTAACAATTCTGTCATCCTAGCATATATATATATATATGTGTGTGTGTGTGTTAGACTATTTAGATTTTCCAAATATGATTCAATATGATTCTTAACAGAATAGAAAATAAAGTGGTTAGAGGAAAACTGAAAGTCATTAAAGATCATAAGAAAATTCAAGAAAAAAGGTTAAGGTGGTACGACCATATTCTACGTAGAAAAGAAAACCACGTTACGAGGAGAATAATGGCATTGGAACTGGAAGGTAAAAGAAATCGTGGCAGACCAAAGAGAAGATGGTTGGATTGTGTGGAAGCCGATAGGAAGGAAAAGGGACTAACCAAAAATTGACGCTACAGACAGAACCAAATGGAGAATGGCTGACCAGAAACAGCGACCCCTCATAAAAGAGGGAAAAAGCTGTATAGAAACAAGAAAAAGATTATTCTTAAAAGAGTGCCAAAAAAATGTTTATTGTGAAGCATTCAAGCAATAGTATTAGTATACTATTGACTGTGTTATGTTTCCAAAGTAATATCATGCCCCTTCATGTATATCATAATGCACATGTACTTGAATATCCGTTAATTTTTGAGCATGTACTAGCCTTTGTTTTTTTATTCTATTTGTTTAACCGATATTATATACTACTAATTGTATTGTATTTTATAATTGAACCTATTTTTTGTGTGATGAAATCTACTTCTACTGATGTACATATGCCAATAACTATAATAACAAAAATAATAATAATAAACAGCTGCATATATTGTGCTACTGGTTGGCTGTAACTTAATAACTTTGTTAATCTGTAAATATTCAAAATTTTTAATATTAAACAAGCTATAAAAATAAAAACGCTTTTGTTTATTATAAAAATACATTAATATGTAGAAAATTAATTTGGCTAAAATCTGCTAATTGCATATCTGGATTTGCCGATTCAAAATAACACTGTCAATATGGCCTGCTAGTTAACGCATGAGACTATTGGTTCATAGCATCGTTAGAGTAGAGTCAAATCCTACCCTAGATACATAATTGTATCAAAATTATCAATACACCGCGATCAAACAGGAACTATGAGAAAATCGCTAGGCGAGCTGGTTAGAGTCAAACTTTGTCTGTCACAAGAGTGAATCGTGTATCTGCAATACCACCAAATCGATATCTAAACTTTGGTTGAAAGACCATTACTACTGAGCTGCCAAGCAGTAAAACAACCATAATTAAAAAATGCTACTGAACTTTTAAAAATCATAATGTGCCATTCAAAGAAACCAAGTTTTTTTTTGTTTTTACACCGAAAAATGTCAAAAATTTACATTTGTGTATTATTATTATTATTAATACCAAACTGTAGACTTTAAAATATTCATTGCTGTTTCTATTCTCAAATTACAACAAATGAAGTTACACAATTATATCATTATGTGCAAATTTCTAATTCACCCCCCATCAAACTATTTCTATCGATTGTTCATGGTACAAAAACAATACCTTAAATGCTGTCTTATACAGTCTTGAATGCGTATTGAGAAAGGTAAAAGGTCGAAGTTTAGAATCGGCAACTCTTACTTCATAACTAATTAACAACAAGAACAATTCATTAACAAAGTTGAAACATTGTTGTTAAATTTGGCCTCATGTCGTCATTAGTAAACTGCTTCAATCAATACGTAACCGTGCCACCATATAACCACGTTAGACCCAATCGAAAGCAAAAGAAAAATTAGAATAAATATTGAAAGCATTTAATTAAAACACTCAGCTGGTGTATAATTATTGGTGTGACTTCAATCACTTGGGTGGGTATTTTAGGGGAATAAACTCTAGTAAGCGTAATTGTCAGGACTGTCGTAGATAAATAAACTGCTGTTAAAATCAATATAGTATGATTCATTCGCTTTTGTAACACCATTTAAATATATGAAGCACATTTAAATTGTACTGAGACATTCGTTAAACATTATGTTAACAGTATAAGTGAAATATTTTATAAACACTAATTTTTTTACCAATATCATTATAAAATTCTAATTGATGTTAAAAACAAGAATATTGACATTAAAAAAAATGAATAACAAGCAAATTAGTTACTATAAACAAGTCATATTATAAAATACATATAAATATAAATAAATAATAAAAGCTATACATTTTTAATATTTTAATTAATATTCATTGATTTCTAGAATTTTCTCAAAGCGTCTTTATATTTTAATCCAATGTAGAAATTGCTTTAGCATTACATACTTAATTTTCTTAATTGAATGTTTTTATTTCTCAAACCATTTACATTAAATTTTAAAATTATTAAAAAAATGTACAAATATATTAAGGATTGTATTGTCTGGGGCAATTCTATGAATGTAACATTTATTTTAGTCAAGGATTGTGAAATTTGTAGGACTAAAGTACATTGATTTCAAAAGTGTAATAAAAATTGTTATCTTTTTTTAAACTGTAGTCTAAAGCATTGTTTTTATTAATTGTTCAATGCTCTAGAATATCATGTTAAGGTCTAGTATTAAATATAGAACTAAACAATTTACTGCATATTATGATTTCTTAACAGATATCGCACATATACTCTCCTAATTGCACTCAATCCAACAAGTGTACCGGGGTGGTCTAGCGGTACAGCGCTCGAATCCGGACCTCGGTGGACATAGGTTCGAATCCCATCACCGGCCCACTAAAATGCGGGCCCACGTTCGGCTTCGCTAAAATGTCCACTGCTGAAAGATGTTTCTCGTAAAACATTCAAAGTAACAAACATAAAAATAAAATAAAATAAATAAATAAAATATTCGTAAAAATTAATTTAGCTTGACTATCGGTACTGCAATTTCACCGAAATCAGTCAAGAAAGAAGGATGGCTAGAACACAAGATTGACAGCTTGACCTTTGATAAATGAATATTACTAAACAAGTGGACGCAATTTCAGCAAATTAAGGAAAAAGTGAAATGACAACTTCGATGACAGGTTTAAATGATAAAATCCATTAAAAGCTGATTCTTTGTCAAAACTTTAAAAAAAGTAGTTTTCACAGCAAACAAATTTGTAATAATGATAATAATAATAATAATATTAATATTAATAATAATAATAGTAATAATAATAATAATAGTAATAGTAATAATAATAATAGTAATATTAATAATATTAATAATAATAATAATAATAATAATAATAATAGAAAAAATAGTAATAATAATAATAATAATAATAATAATAATAATAGAAATAATAATAATAATAACAATAATAGAAAAAATAGTAATAATATTATTATTATTATTATTAATAATAATAATAATAAAAATAGTCATTATCGTTAGTGCTCCAAATGATACCATTTTACAAACCAGTAGTCAATAAAAACCTAATTGAAAAAGAATGTATTATACGTAATATTATAATTCAGAGGAATGTGTCATTACTGTTTCTACAATTATTTTAGTCGTTTAAACGAATTTAATTTGCCAGTAGAATTGGATGAAACGCAATAAATGCCTGAATCACAGTACATGGATAAAATTAGCCAAATTGAATTTTGCTTTTTGCATACATGTAGCATAGACAGAGAACTATTTATCTGTAGGCATGCCTATAAAAATAATCCAAAAACAATTTCAAAACAAGAAATTGGTACATTCACCATATTTCGTTCGATCATAATAATTGCACTTTTAGATTACAAACAAAACAAATAGGTTAGAAATCTCAGTGCGCACGTCACACCTACATACAAATACACATACATTACATACGTATATATATATACCAACTTTAAAGAATCAACGTGATATTATTACAAGTGCATCTGCAAGTATATTTTGTCTATTATAAAATCAATAGCTAAAACAAAATTAATTTGCGACAGTTATATATTATTTAGACAAGGCGCACACAAGTTTAATTATCCAAAAGTACATTGGATAATTGAAAAGGGTGCGAACTATGTTGAAAGTCCCATTGTCGGTTTGAAATTAAAAAATAAACTAGAAAAAGCACGATTGAAACACATTGTTGACATGTACCCGAGATAGACTCGAAACGATAACTGGGTTCGGAGTTTCACCACCGAAGCGGCAAGAACCGAATATGCGTTTTTGTTGTCGTTGTACTGGGAGATGTCCTTCGATCAAACACTGTTGGCACTAATTGCTTGTTAAAAATTGGAGTTTGTAAAAAAATCGATCGGTGGACTTAGACAATCTGGATTGGACTAAATAAATAATAATTTCCATTGTGTGCTCAAAATTTTATTCTATTATGTATTACTTTGAATATTTTACAAGAAACATCTTTCAACAGTGGACATTTTAGTAGGCCGGTGGTGGGATTCGAACCCCGATGCCCACCGAGGTCCGAATTCGAGCGCTGTACCGCTAAACCATCCCGGTACATGGTAAGTAGCGAAATAATTGGAAGTAGTTAAATATTCATTATTGGACATTTGTTATAAATGCAATTCAATTTTATATTTCTCCAACATTTACGATAGGATGAATGGATTGGTGACAAGTTAATCACTCTTCAATAGTTCCATACTTGTAGCCCATTGCTTTCCGTATGTTGACAAAATAAAAACGGTATAGGTAACAAACTAGGATAAGTAATCGAGTTTCTTGGCTTATAGATGGTTATATGTGAAGACATGATTGTTCACGAAAATAAGTAAGATCATTCGACTTTTTGTACAGGTTGTCTGCTCTAGTCCAACGGTTATCCCCAAAGTATACGTTTCCACATTTTTGAATCTGAGGCTTTATATTATGTTTTTTTGTGTGTGTTTACAAAAACACGTTTTGAATATTGTTAATTATTTAAAAAAATAATGTCAGTCTGATTATGATATCGGAGGTTATTTTAAATTCGGAGGTTGCCGATCTTCGTTATCCAGTCGGCTATTACAGAGGATGCGAAATTGGTGTTGTGTCAAATATATATGTAAGACGTTTGCCTTCAAATTTGTTAAGGGTGCAGGTTTTGAGACGTAAATGATTGAAGAAACAATTTTTACCTTCGTGTTTGAGCTAATCGTTTTTTTTTCCATTTTTTAAATGTAACAACAGCCAAACAAATTTGACGATTTACTTTATTAGGTAAACCACCGTCAGATGTAACCAAAAAGCCTAAATACCTTCAGATACCGTTTAAATATCCTGTGTGTATATTTACATCTGTTCGCCAAGCTGAAAGCCCAGTCCAACCGTCGTCTTTGATCCATATTAGTCTGAGTCCATGATGCACCACGTAGAAGTATGGAAACAGAATTAATACTATCATTGTACAATGAGATTTCGTAAGCATTACTCAAATCCTCTTGAACATTAGCATATCAATGTCACAATTCGCACATTGATTGTCTCATAATGTGCTTACTATTTATGCTCCAACTTGGAAATATTGACTATGTTATAATTCACAATCGCAATCGTTCTTTTGCCATCTTACTATACGCATTCCGGTGTAGTATCGCATCATTGTGTGTGTGGCTATACCATTTTCATATTAGAAAAATAGTTATTTGTTGAATGTAAAATACTCAGTTCAATACGAACTATGTTGGTTACGTTAGAAATTCTATTATTTACAAAAAAATAATAGACAAAACAATTGTAAATATTATCCGTTTTCTTTTACAAAAGTACAAATGTAATTGACCTTCAACTATTCAATTAACATGTACCTTTATTATTATTATTATTATTATTATTATTTACTAGCTTCAATAGAAGTACATTCCAATACAATCATGCCAGTAAGACTAAAGTGCACATTTCAGTACCCAAACGCATACAGATGCAAATTAAAAATAACCTAAATACTGCTGAAAATATACATTTAATAAGCAGAACTTTGTACCTGTCTGAGATCAAACATTACTAAAATAATCAATTATTCTTTAAAAGTTTAAAAAAAATATTTACTAGTTGTAGACATAGTCAAATAACACAACACAAGCTTTTCAAAAAGATAGATCAACGTTAAAGAAACAACTGGATGCATTTTGGTCAAGAATCATGTAACTAAATCGAACTCTTCTTAACGTAGTTCAGCATCTTTACAAGTCGAAATCAATAAATAGTTGGAAATTGCTATAATTTGTTTTTCGATAAATGTATCATCAGGATGGGAAAAATAGGCAATGCTAATCACTCTAAAGATTTATGTAAATTGGAATTTTTGATCAAGTATACTTCCATATTAACAAAGATTACGAACATTCATTCATTCATTTTGGTTGGTGACGCAATCACCTCTTCATTATTTTCCATATTTATACGACATATAAACAATCAATTTCGATGGCTTGATAAGCGTAACATACGTAGAAGAATAACGAAGTTTCTTGGCTGGTAGACGGCATCCTTGTGACGTCACCACTGTTCGCGAAGATTGACAAGACCGCCTAATTTTTGTCAGGGTTATCTCCCTTAGCCCGAGGGCTACATATGGTATACGTATACCTTAAGAAACCTTTTAAGTATCCTGGGTGTATGTATGTATTCACCCACCAAAGCGGTATCTCAGTTATACCGCTGTGCACTCGGTCCCTGCTGTTATTAGTCGAGATGCCTTTCAGCACCTAGTCCAGGATGCACCACATGGAGGACAAACAGTCAGGAATATCACCATCATTGGAAATTGAGACTTTATAAGCATTACTCAAATTCTCAGGATTATTAGCATCTAAGAGTATAGCTGTCAAACTGTGTTTTTGTCATAGCAAGCACATATAGCACATGTATCCCTTAAATTTAGAGAAACAATCCTGACTAACAATCAGGCGACTTCGCTTATTTTTGTGATTAGTAATGCCGTTTATTAGCCAAGAAACTTGGTTGACTTCTTGCATTTTCTTTACACGTAAAAGTATGAAAAGTAATCGTTTGATATGCTCTACAAATCTGGCAATAACCATAAAGTGACCTTGTCACAAACAAAATATCAATATAGTATCAATTTTATGTGCAAAAAAGCTTTAAAAAATCAACAATGGCATTTGGCCGGATTACTCCACCGGTCTCAAGTTCGGTTGAGAAAGACGGATTTGAGCGCACGATGAGAAACTTGGCCTATGTAAAAATATATTGCTACACCAAATAAGTGAAAGCATAATTCCTATAACGGGGCAGGACAAAATCTGTATAGAATTTCCAATCTTCAATATGCATAATTTTCAAAGCCGAAAATTTAATGTACAATGAAATATGGAACAATCTTGTTGCTCAATGTTCTTAAAACGAAAGGGTTATGAAATCAATAATAAATAATAAAACTAGTACAACTATTTCTTTTTACAAAAGTACAAAAGCAGTCGACTTTATAATGATTTATTTTTCATACTTAATTTTCATACTGCTAATCAACCCAACTACCAAAATACATATATATCGAAATTTCATAGTGATAAACAATGTAGTTTTTGTTTTTTGCATATACACATATAAAAACAAAATCATTTAAAAGTACACTATGATTAAAAACGTCGGAAAATTTTGAAAATGAAACAAAACAAATTTTGTCAAGTTTAATAACAGACATAAATATTATCTATCTATCTATATATATTATTTAATAAAAGAATAATTTAATGAAAACAGTTACTCCATTACTAACAAAATAGCATCGTCAGCCTATATTTCAAGCCGTTTTTCTAAACGTTTATTGCAATAGATGCCAGGGTGGTCTAGCGGTACAGCGCTCGAATTCGGACCTCGGTGGACATGGGTTCGAATCCCATCGCCGGCACTCAAATGGGAGCCTACGTATACGTCGAAAATTAAACAAAAATATTCTAACGTATGGATCAACTCCGCCTAGTTTGGATCAGAAATGATTCAATCTAACCAGTCCCAAGTTTGGATAAAGGAGGCCTCTGTAAAAAATCTATACTACTACGGAAACAATACAAGAGGACGCCATAACGGCAAAAAAGTAATCGCACGTATCCGAATGACAGGGTTGAGTGAAAGCCGAAAGGAAGCTCAATCTTCGATTTGCAGAATCTACAATGCCAAAGTTGTTTTTTTTTGCTGTAATTGTTGTCTTATTGCTCATTTTTTAAAGCAAAAGGGTTTTGTAATAATAATAACAATAATGTCCTTTGATACCTACTTTGCAAATAAACATATTTGTATAAACTAGATAGCTGTTGCAATAAATATAGCATGTATATTGTATTGGATCTGCATTTCTAGACATTGTACTTTTGGGAAAGAGAGATAGAAAACAAAACGAGAATGATTATTAATTATTGATTACAACAGTAAAACGAAAAAGTCTGATACTACAATTGGGGGGAATATGTGTTTGTATGCGCGCGTTTTTATGTCCAATTGCTAATTATCCTCACATGATGATGTAATGGAATTTAGTCCGTTTGGTTACATTTAGTTGAATAAATAAACTATTGGATTGTGAGTAATTAATGTAGCGTGTAAAAGTTGTATAATAAAATTGATGTTGATGTAAGTATAAATTGAAATTATTTCAATTTCCATATATACATATATTGCTGATACAAAAAAGATGGGCGGTTCCTAAAGACAAAAAAATTGTCTACATTGTCTAAATCAATAATATTTTTTAAACCATTCCACGTGTACATATGTGTCTTATTACTTCCCAATAAAAAACAATTGCTTAATGACATTGAATAATCACACGATGACTACATTTAGCTTTATAGAATATTGATAATTCTTTCTAAACAATAAATCCCAATTCAATTAAATTGTGTATCTGACATTTTGATTGTATTTTAGTGCGAATAAATATGTTTTCTTTATGTAAATTTGTATGCTTACTGCAATGTTTGACAGAAAATGCATTTTTCAAAATATGGACAGTTGATAAATTCAAACAATTCAATGTACCGGGATGGTCGAGCGGTACAGCGCTCAACCTGGACCTAGGGAAGGCATGGGTTCGAATCCCACCACCGGTACTAAATGGGGGGGAGTTCGCTGAAATTCCCACTGCTAAAACATGTTTCCCGTAAAACATTCAATGTAGTAAACATCAATAAATGAATAAGTCTGCATTCAATGTCGATTGCAGGACTTATATATATGTCTATACCATTTAGAATCTAACATATATTTGCCATCTCGGTATGCAGCTTACAATTATATTCATTCACGCATTGTATCTAGAAATTTATTTGTTTATTTGTTACTTCTATTGCTTGGATAATTTTATTAGTTATTTTTTATCAAATGGATGTTTCGCGTAATCATATGGAAGGTTGCGTTTGGTATTAGAACTCACATAAACACGAGTCTAGTAACTTAATCAAGCAATCTGGAGGTTTCTGTAACAACTGCTCAATTGACAGGGGTTTAAATTGTACCATTGACACAAAATATGGACCTATGCTCATCTGTTATACATTTATACACTTGTTATCAATATTTCTAGTCAAGACATTTAAGTAGTAAATTCAAAGATTAAAAGAAAACACAGACTTACTTCATAATGAACATACTTGCACTAGATATATCGATTATTCGAAAATGTGAACGACAATCAGGTGTAGATGGGTAGTATGAACATGGCTGATGGATGTTTTGAATATGTTATAAACGTATACTTGAAATAATTAATTCCAAGTTAAAATATAGTTCCGTTCTTTTTTGAATAAAGTCAATTTACTAAGGCGATGTCAGTACGTAGACATACTTAGTAGCAACAATTTCAAACGAATAGTGCGGTGCGATCAAGTCGACAAAATAAAGGTCACAAAAACATGGCCAACTATAGCATGAACAACCATACTGGATGTATATAAATATACATGATAATCCAAAATAAGCAATCAGCATCCAGTATTGTCAAACTTTACTATGATTGGTCTAATTTTACTGCCTAATTTGATCACATATTTTTTGTTGTAATTTGATTGGTCAACAAACATTTTGTCGTAACAATCTCATTTCAAGACTTAGCTCATGCAAAATGTGATTGCACAGACATATTCGACTGTTGTTCATATTTTTACAAAAATGTTATTTACTTTAATTAATTGTGGTCATCAGTGTGTAACATCCATTCTCAGTTGTATTCAAATCTCGTGCATGTCTGTCCATACATGGTAGGTTTACATGACGATTGGTTATTGAAATCAGGACAAAGTGTATAAAAATTTTCTATTGAAGTTAAAATTTCCACTCTTTCAAACAAATAGCTTTTTTACAGTTAATTATCTAGAATTTTAATTTTTAATTTTAAAAAGTTAATTGACTTTTGTTACTTGAGTGTTTTGCAAGCATCTTTCTTAATAAAAGGATCACTAGACCATGAAACCCATTTAGTGCCAGTAACGCAATCGAACTCAGCGCTATTTGTCCAGTTTCGAGTCTAGCACTTCAACCATCTGTGCCAATTCGCCAATGACGAATTTAAACAATTTCAATTAAATTCAACTTTTTAAATTAAATGATTGTTAATTTTACATGATCCTATATACATCTACAATGAAATACATGTTATGTGAAACATACATTGTGATACATTTAGCCCTATAAAAAGTTTCCAAGACATTGTATAAAACGGTACAAATACCATTGCATGACTGTTCGCGAAGTTCCGACAATGCGTTATTGTTGAAGGTTAAAAATATTGAATCTACGCATTAAAACGTTTTTGTGTACATGCAAACAATGTTAGCTTTGGTTTTTGAAAGTGCTTTTGTTCAATATTAAATAATGACAGCGCTGAGAAATTTTATATTTGTGTTACGCTAATATTAACAATTGCATATCAAACAATGGGATTATAAAAAACCGACTTTTATTCGCTACATTACATAATTAAACGAAATAATTATTTGATCAAATTCTGTGTGTATAATCTAAAAGATTAAAAAGATTTGGAATGCAAAATTGATGATAATTAGATAAAGACAACAGACTACTTGACAAAAAACTTGTATAATAATAATGCAATATTATTGTTTATTGTTATTGTTATTATTACTACTACTACTATTATTATTATTATGCAACTGCCATATATTACAAAATTTTGCATAACATTTGATGTAATGTGGTTCAAAGTTCATACAATCTAACGGGTTTTTTCATATCACTTATCTTTTATACTTTAAAACATTATGCTTTTTAGTGTGGTAAAAATTTAAATGTTTCTTTTTGAATAAAGATTGTCGATAGTAAAAATATATTGTCGTTAAATATAATAAGAAAATTATTCTACAAATAGAGTATTTTAATTTAAAAGGGCTTGAACTATTATCAAAATTTTTTTAAAGATGCAAAAACCGAAGATAAACTTTTCCGTTTTATTTTTTAGATGTTTGTTAAGTATGGATAGTGAGAGCTGCCTTCGACAATGGTCCCGCAAATGATGCCGGAACACTTACTCTTGTCTACAAAAGTATACTTTTAGTAGCTTAATCAATGTACCATTTTGGTAGGGTGTTTTGATATCTAATTAATTTCAATTTATCCATGTAAATGTCAATTCTTTACTTAACTTCACATTGTTTACCGGTTATTTTTCTGGCTTTTTAAATAAATATTTTGCTGCTTGTTGATATTTGCGACTATCATACTTTACTCAGTGCCGGGGTGGTCTAGCGGTACAGCGCTCGAATTTGGACCTCGGTGGACATGGGTTCGAATCCCATCGCCGGCACTAAAATGGGGGCTCACGTTTGACTTCGCTAATTGTCCACTGCTGAAAGATGTTTCTCGTGCAAACATTCAAAGTAGCAAATATAAAATAAAATAAACGAAATATAAAGAAATTAGTATAATACATATTAACAGAGTTTTCAGAAGCTGCCGTTTATCAACTGAAAAGACAATATGCAGTAACAACCACCTGCTGCACAAAATAATGTTATTATTGATAATAATAATTACAGTAATAATAACAATAATAATTATAATACAAATATTATTATAGAATAATATATAACATAAATACAATCTACTTTAGGCGGGTATAATAATAACTCAAAATAACTCCGCCTAGAGAATATAAAAAATGAACGAATCTAGCCAGTCCCATGTCTGGATAAATAAAGAGAGTTTAAGCGCACGATTAGCAACCTGGCTTCTGTAAAAGAAATGTATATTGCTACAAAAACAATAAGAGGATGCCATTCCGGTAACGGCAAAGAAATGATAGCACGACCCAGATGATAGGGTTGACTGAAAGTGATTAAAAAAAATCAATTTTTAATTAGATGAAGAAAAATACCTAGTCAAATTATGCATTTACGGCCAGCAAAAACGGTTTGTGGATGGACAATTGGTAATGATAAAAAATGGTTAGTACATTACATAAAATTTGACTAAGAATTATTCAAGAGGATCTATTTGAGATAAGTGTCTTATGGGATCGAACAAAATTGTTGGTAAAATGTTCGAATACATGGAATCATTTTGTTGTTTCATGTTCTTTTTAAATTATAAAACCTGGTTGGTATTTTATTGTTATTGTTATCTTGTGGCCCCATGCTTATCTTAAAACAAATGGTTTTGTAATAATAATAAATAACAACAATAAAGGATAATTTAAATGAAGTAATATTATTATTATTATTATTATTAATAATAATAATAATAGTATAAGCTTGAATACCTCACTAGAGGTAGATTCAGTATATCAATACATCCACAACACATAATTAATGCCACTAACAAAAGAGATCAATAGGAGGTAAAAGTGCAAAATAACAATTAGACAAATTCAATTATCATCCATGTTTTCGTTTTACCACAATACCTAGACTAATATAAAGCGACTGTTGACCTAATTATTTGCATCGATTTTGCCATCAAACAATCGTATATTGCATGGTTGAAATAATAGTGACGTATTTTCTGCCAAAGTTGATTTTACAGCACGTTCGAATGCCTCCATGATCACATTTCTTTATATGTTAAAAATGTTGTTTTCCAGTTACATTTTCAAAAAGTATAAATGATAAATTAATTTCAACATTTGGTTTTAATGATAATAACAGTTCGATCAAAACGAACTTTTATTATGTGTTACACCAAAAAATGAATATATATATATATATTGAATCACATGTTTATCGTATTAACTAGATCCATATTCATTATCATATGACATTCCATTTCATTTTGTTCCCATTATTTGTACAACTAATTTTTTGTAATTTTGCTATGTTATGTTATTTATTTTTATTGATTGTGAAAAATTATTCTTTACCCTGAATGTATCTCTGATAAGATATTAAAACTTAATGTAATAATAGTAATAATTATATATATATATATATATAATGACTCATTCAATGTATAGTAATTTTGAATATTTTTTTAGATCACATGCTTACTATATTGACTATATTTATATTCATTAACATATGACATTCTATCTCATTTTAATCCCATTATTTGTACTACTACTTTTTTTTAATTTTTTCATCTTATTATTTTTTATATTGATGGTAAAAATGTATTTTACGCTAAATGTATTTCTAGTGAGATATTAAAGATTAATATTAATAATAATAATAATAATAATAATAATAATAATAATAATAATAATAATGATATATTTTTTATAAATATATATTAATAAATAAAAAGATAATGGTAAATAAAAGCTATATGTTAGGTATGTAGTCATGGTAATTTTTGTAGCGCTGCCATATTGAATAATTATGCAATATGTAATTAAAATTATAAATATAAAATAGTAATAAAATAACAATGATAATGATAAAAACAATTTTTGTTTCATCGTTGTACCTCAGTTAGATGTTTAAAATGATAGACCGAGATGATACAATTGATACGAATTTGAGTCGTATTAGCGGCACTAACTGTGGCAAGTTGTCCAGATGTGGACTAAGCCTCCAGTCGCCGTAAAAAGTGTGCTGTAACAATGGTAGAGCAGTAAAAGCAGAACATGTTTGCTTGATCTTGATCTACTACTTTCATCAGCGTATATTTCTTAATGACACATGGACCACCAAACAAATACAATTTTACTTGAAAAATGATTTTAAATGGCATAGTTTGAATTAAATTATTAAAAATATGTTGTATCGATTTTTTTTTCAATTAGTAATGACAGTCTTGAGAAAAATTTCAATAATTTTGTAAAATAATGATGTGATTTTTCAAAACACGTGTTTCGAAAATAGTTTGTAAAAAGTAAACAAAAATTAGTTAAATATAATAAAACAAAACTTGGTTCACTGAAACCAAGTGGATTTATTGTTTAATTGAATTTGACAATACTAATATTTTACCCTTGAAAATACATAAATAAATTATACAATTGTTAATAAGCACCACTAAGTAATGAATCAACGTTTGGTATGATTAAGTATGAATGATGATATATAGAAAATGTTTTTCAGGATGATTATTTATTAAAAAAAAACAGTTTTACTAGTCATAATTTTGTATTACAAAACCATGTTGTTTTGGAGAGCATGCATCAACAAAATAGATCCATCCGAATGAATGTTTTGCTAAATTATTCATTACATTACAATGAAATCTTTGCCAAATGGTACCTTTTGTAAAGTCAACCGCCAACCTTTCTTTTACCATTTTTGATTCTCCATTCAAAAGCCGCTTTTAACTGGATGGTAAAACTTCATTCAATACTGGTCTCAGTCGAATTGTAGCAATTGGTCAAGCGTCTATACTTTTTGAAATATTGTGTAAAATATAATTGCTCCAAGTAATCTTTTGAATAATTTTAAGATATGGACAACACTAAACATCTTCCATCTTATAAATTTTGTTTGCTTTCGCAATTTACTTTTATATGGAGCTATTAGGATTAAACATGAATGCTCTTAAACAAAGTTTTGTTTTCAGATGGATGACCAAATTTCTTCCATTCTACCCATTACGATTTATGGTATTTAAAAATAATTCTATAACACATGTACTCAGGTACAATAAGTACAAAATATTTTCTTTCCATAAAATTCGTTTGCTTAAACATTCGTATTCTTGTATTGTGACAAAGCGTTAATTTTCAATTCATTGCTCTAGTTGATTTCATATTTTAAAAAGTTGTTCTATTCATGTTTTCCTCTCTAAATATAAGTTCTTTTAGTAACGTCATTTTCAAATGGTTTATTATCTATCAGATTGTAATTTTAACAAATCCTTTCTCCCAATATATTGTTTATGTTTGTTACTCTAAATGTTTTACAGGAAACATGCCTTTCAGCAGTGGACATTTTAGCCAAGCCGACCGTGATGGGATTCGAACCCCGATGGACACCCAGGTCCAAATCGACCGCTGGACCACCCAGGCATACAATATGTTTTTGTCGGTTGTTTTTTTATTAAAAATGTTTATTCTATAAATATAGGAATTGTCAACTCAATGCTTTAATTATCCTCATTGCCAAACATGGATATGCAATTGTTTAGCATAGGATTTTTCCATTTTAACAATGCAACTTTAAAACTAATACTCCAACGTAAACATTAATTCATTTCAGTTATTGTAGTTATGCCGCTGTGCAGTCGGCCTCTGCTGTGTTAGTGTTTGGTTTTACCTAGTCCAGGATACACCACGTGGAAGAAGAACAGTGAGGAATTGTCATTATTTCACTAACGTAAACAATTTTTATAAAACATTTTAAGTACCACGATCAGTGATCGTGGTGATTATTATTAAAAAGAACTGTTTGTGAATTCAGTCAAGCAATCGATATTGTACACACTATCATTTTATACAACAACCACACTAAATTATTGTCAAATCCTATAAATGAGTTGAATTAAGTCGTATATACACTTGTTTCATGCGCGCACACATCTCTCGATATTTTGTGCAAAACACTAATCAACTAGTCGGATAGTATATATGCTCAACAACAACAACAACAACAACAAATAAAAACCACAACGCAATTTCTCAATAAAGACACAATAAATGTGCGTGTTTTTTTATCCAGTTTTGTGATGTAAACAAAAAACATTGTAAAAGAGAAAAACGAGAAAAAACTTGTGTGTGTGTGTGTCATTGCTTTGCAACAAAAAAACAAAGTGCAAAAAATTTATTATTTTTCTTTGCAAAAAATAAAAACAAAATTCAAATAGAAAGTGAATGAGAGAGAGAGAGAGATTGAAGACAACAAATTTTGGCGACGTTGATACGACCAGTTGAAGAATAAAAATAAAATGTTGTATCAATTCAAGTTGTGTTGTTGAAAGTGACCAACATGTTTGATTGAATACGTTGTTAAAGGCGAAACATGATGCGGTGAAAATTAAATGCAACACGTTAAAGATAAACCAGTTTTATTTATAATTTTCAGACAGATAGGTAGTCCTTTGGTGGTACAACTTAAAGCATCTTTTCAAATACAATTCAATTGACGTTATTTGCAAATAGGGGGAATGTAGATAGATTAGTGTGTCTTTAGGGGATGCTAATGATCCTGAGGATTTGAGTAATGCTTATAAAGTCTCAATTTCCAATGATGGTGATATTCCTGACTGTTCGTCCTCCACGTGGTGCACAGCGGTATAACTGGGCTTCCGCTACGGTGAGTGGGTGCGAACATACACCCAGGATATTTAAAAGGTATCTAAAGGTATACGCATATCATACGTAGCCCTTGGGCTAAGGGAGATAACCCTGACAAAAAATCAGACGGCCTCGTCAATCTTTACAAACAGTGGCGACGTCACAAGGATGCCGTCTACAAGCCAAGAAACTTTGTTATTCTTCCACGTTTGTCTACGCTTGTCAAGCCATCGAAATCGATCGTTCTACATGTCGTATAAATATGGGAAATAATGAAGAGGTGACCACGTCACCAACCAAAATAAATGAATGAATTAGCGTGTCTTTGATTGATGTTTTGCTTTACTACCATTTCAAAACACACTACACAGTAGTAAGGAATTAGGAAAGAGTTATGGCTATTGTTTATTATTTGGTCTAGCGGTACAGCGCTCGAATTCGGACCTCGGTGGGCATGGGTTCGAATCCTGTCACTGGCCCACGTTCGGCTTTGCTAAAAATGTCCACTGCTGAAAGATGCGTTTCCCGTCAAAACATTCGAAGTAGCAAACATAAAATAAATAATTTTATGAACGAAGTACAAGATAAAAAATTTATCCATATATGCTATTCAGAAGTTCGCTTTTAAACGCTGGATTAGTACTGGACAATTGTTGATAACGTACGGAGAATATTGTTTGGAGAAGATGAGATTGCATGCACGTATTGTGTAAATAATGTGGTGTTTCTCATTTTTAATTACCCCACTCGTAGTGTTTATAATTGCATAAAATGCAGCTTTTTTTCTAGTTTATTTAAAACGTAATTAAAACACAAAACAGTTGCATGTTTCAGAGACCGAATGCACAGTTGGCATAACTGGACTCCTGCCTTGACGAATAGATGCAAGCACTAAACCCAGAGTACTCATTAAGCATGCTAAGGTATGCGTATAGTAAATGTAATTGTTGTAATAAGGAGAAAAACTGTGATAAAAATTGGACAGTCCTGTTCATCTTTGTAAATGCAGTCACAACCAAGAAACTTCGTAATTATCCGATGTTTGTTAGGCTTATCAAAACCATTGAATGCAATTGTTTTATATGCTAACCTGGCGAATAATTACAAAAAACATGCGTTTGATAATGCATAATTATGTGTGGAACAGTATTGTGGTTTGGGTGTAAACAGCATATTGAGAAATAAAGAGAAAGTGTGTTATTGGCTAATTTGAGATTTAGCTAAATACTATTGTTGTGTCGGTGTACATACATTGTATTATCATACTATGACTCAATGAAAACAACATTGTTTCATATTTTGCATTTTTTCAAATGTACTTTACACAAACATATGTGTGTACAAAAAACTTCAAAATGGTCTTGTGTAAACAATATTGAAAAAACAACAAATTACAAGTTAGTTTTTGATTTTTGTAAATTGGCAAACACGTTGTTAATCATGTGAATGACAAAACTTCTGTCAAAGAAAATTCTATTTTATTGCACTTTTAACACGATATGATAATTGGCAGCTCACGTCAAGTATGAGCTAAAAGTACACAGTAACACATTTGTTCTATTTCAATCAATTTTATATATTAAATTTACATAAAAAATCGAATTATTAATATGTTAGTCAGAATCAGCCATTTGGCTGAGATATTTCAGTTGTCCAAAGCTAACTGCCAGTGGTACTGTCAATCTGTCCAAACCTATAGTCCAATCAAATCACCACATTTTAATTGGGTATTTTCAATTTGAGTACAACTCTAGTTAGTTAGTTTCAACTTGTTAAAGTGTGACTAAAACCGACTACTATGCACTAACTTATTAAAAACGATATGATGTACTTGTTTGATTAAATACTGAAAAGTTGTAAACAAATAGAAACTGGGATGGTCTGGGGGTACAGCACTCGAATTCGGACCTCAGTGAGCATCGGGGTTCGAATCGCATCGCCGGCACTAAAATGCAGGCCCACGTTTGGCTTCGCTTAAATGTCCCCACTGCTGAAAGATGTTTCTCGTGCAAACATTAAATAAATAATAAATATTTTTGTAAATGTGGTTACTGCAATCTAATTTATTTATTAATACATTAACATTTAGCATATATATAATAGGCATGCAACATATAATTGGTACCAACAAACGAAACAATATAAAATAAAAGTAATTTTTTTAACAAATGAATCAAGTGATGTAAATGTATTTATTTAGGCACAATTTTGTGAATTAATATAAAACAACTGTTGACATAAATTTTCGCATTAATTAGAAAACACAAATTATCCATTTTATCGACAATAAATCTAGCATTAGTGGCAGTGACATATTTTCTGGCAAAGCTGACTTTAAAGCAAGTTGAAATCAAGGATGGTAATATTTTCTTTCATGTTTAGAATATTCTTTTTTAGATACATTAAATTCCACTATTAGATTACATAGAACTGTCAAACAAATTATGATTATTTATTGCATAAATATAGATAAAATTATGTTTATGTAATTTCAAAATATATATTATCGAACAAAAAGATAATAGCAAATAAAAATGTCCATTTCGTAAGAGGAGGAACGGTGAATCGACAAATCCGTGGTAAATAGACAATTGCGAATAAATTTGTTGCGTTGAAGGTCACAAGAAAAGCTAAACTATTTATTTAATGGGAAACAAAATAGTTATACTCAAAATACCTACAACGCTGTAGTTACTAGACCAATATATGTTCGGATTTTACAAGCCCAAATCGTGTCCCCAATATGATTCAATTTTTGTAAATAGCCAGTGCTTCCTGCTATGGAACGAAACAAGTAAAAGCCAGACAAACAAATTGGCAAATTCAACTAATTAATTACCAGAATAGAAATCATTGGAGCTTTTCGCCCTCCTATATTTGCGTTTATGAATTGAAAGGTCAATGCTTTCATGTCTAGACTCAATCAATTTGATTGATGATAATAATACAATTTTTTCCAACCTTAAATGCACTTTTCAAACAATACACACAATTGTCAAAAATAGAACTAAGGCTAACAAGTGATGTGAATTGAAGGTGAGGTATGACATTTTCGTATGTGATAATGGTCTGATACAGATTGAAAAGCCATATAATAACACTAATAATTTATGTAAATATTACTATATATTTATTGATTCGTGAGTAAAATGTGCTTTCATCGTACTTGGTGATATGTGTTGACGACTAAAGTACATTATATCGCGAGCTACACAAGATATTGAAAATGTATTATTGAGTTGCGCATAGAAAGTACCACACAGTTTATCGTCGACTGAGGATGCAAACTAGCAGCGACATAGAACGAGAGGAGTTGATGTGAATAACCAGCGACTCTACCTCTGGTAGAAGAAAGAAGTAGGATATTGTTGGTGAAATGCATAAAATAACTCAGTAACGTCACCCCAGGAAATAAATGCAAACTTCTAGAAGCAATCAATTGTTTCTTCTAGGATTGCTAGTGATTATAAGGATATAAGTGTAATACTTATAAAGTTTCAATTACTAATAATGACCATATTTCTTATCTTGACAAAAATCAGGCAATTATGTCAGTATGTGTGAGCACTGGCTGTCATACTATCTATTATCCAAAACCTCCGTTGCTTTCGTCCAAGTACAAGGGAGCTGTTGTACAAATGTAGAAATAATCAAGGCATGATCATATGATGATGGTCATGTCTGAAACGAATGAGACAAAACGAGATTACTGGTTAAAACAACGCTATTTGCTAGACTTTATAGCAAGAAGTTAACAGTTGAATAATTCATAATTCTTGGGTTTAGACATTACCCACTACTCAAATCCATTTGTAATCTCAAGGTCTATTTTGAATAATTCCAATTTATCAAAACCAACATAATAAAAATAAGATTTATTTTATCATCAAATTCGTCGCAATAAAACAATGAATACATTTTGAATTTGCGAAAAATGCACCTACATTTGATGTTTGAATTTTTTCTATAAAATAAACAAAAGAACGAACAAACAAATTAATCATACCGACGAAAAAGTTATGGTCATTTTATTTTAAACAGCCGATTGCTAAAGCATCGTAGTTGCAAAACAACACAAGTACCCCATATTTCTCAATGTCATTTGAATTCACGTCCACGGATAGATACAACAACAGTTGGTGACAGATCATCCTGAGTTGTCGGATGCGAACCATACTTGAGGGAATACATACAGTTTCTTGGCTAAAAAACCTTGGTACGGTGCCAGTGTTTGCAGGAATTGACGAGGCAATCTTTTTCGGAATAATTAAAGTTCGTGCTGGTTGATGAATCCACAAGCATAACCGGCTATATATGGTATATGGATACCTTGAAATACCTTTTAAGCATCTTCGATGCATACTGACATCCATTTACTGAGCGTAAGTCGAGTGAAAGCCCAGGAACTGTAGCCATCTATGGAATTTGAGACTACTCAAATCCTCAGGATCGTTAGCTAAGAAAGACAATTTTCGTGTCAATTCCCGTAAACGGTACCATTTTCGTAGAAAGTGCTGACTAATAATCTTCACTACTTTCCAAAACCTGTCAGACGCTTTAACCCTTTCCTACTTTATTATTGCAGTAAAAGATAGACCCTCCATTATATTCTATTATTGATATAGTATCCCAATAATAAAGTAAAAAATATATTCGTTGACTCATCATAAACCTAACAAATATAACATTATTTTCCATTTTAATTGAACAATCACTACAAACCAGAATATTTACATTATTCAACAAAGACCCATTTTTAGTAAGACCGTTTTTTGGGATATAAACTATATATCACAACATTCGATCGGGGGGTAAACATTATCTTTTCTCAAAACAATAATAACAATGTCTCCTAAATGGTTCACACCAGCACTAATTGTTGGAAATTTATTTTCCAAAACACGTAGCCGTAATAACGTTTTGCTGGATATGCATCTTGTTTGGCGAGGCTTGATAATCAAATATGTAATGAAACATTCATTGACTCACTAATCAAAGTCCATATATATATATATATATACATAGATAAACAGGCACACACACACACACACACAGTTAAAACTGTCAACGCAGAGGAGAGTTGCTTAAAATCAATAATACACATTTGGTAAACAAACTAATAACAGGACAAGAATGGAAACACTCAAAGTGAAAAAGAACTAGTTGTAGCCAATATGTATGGGAAAAAACTACGAGTTGCTCATTACAGAAGCTTTAGAATTCATTTCAACACAACATTGCTCGTAAGGCTACAATACACTCAGGTGACATGACAAATCGGTAGATGATAAAACCAACCAAGGGAAAAAGTTGCGAAAGAAGGAGCCAATAAGAATCAGATAACTTTCCGTGTGAGTGTGTGATTACTCGTAAGTCGGGGATGGAAAAGTTTCAAAAAGTATGACCAAATTTGCACGATGACGCAATACAAATCGTATAGTGCTATGTAAATGTTGATTTTTCCACCTTATATACATTTTCAAGGTCAAACAATCCCCTTTTGATAGAAGGATGCACCCAACTCTACTCACACTAACTCACGACGGTTGACCAATAGAATTTTTAAAAATTCTTTTTCCCTTGGTTGGTTTAATCATCTACCTTGATTAGTTTCAGGTTCGCACAGCAAATCGAATAATTCCCTTTCATTGGTCATTAGTGCAAGCGTGCATGGATATTTCTATCCAAAATACTAAACTACAACCAAAACTTAAGTAAAACTTATCCCAGACGTTATTAATTTCTTACTACACATCCATTTCTTCCTATCAGTGCTTAGAAAAGTTATTTGGTCAAAGCATAATAATCCAAAACACACGCTATTCCGGATGACCTAATCGTAGTAAACAAAACTTAAAGTTTCACTACCGGCATTAAGTGCACATTCTCATTTGCCTAGGCTAAATATATATTGGGAAAATTATTCAAGCAATATAAACCAAAGTATTATTCTATGTTCAATATTGTTGGACTGTTAATACTTCTAAGATTTTGAATAATATGATCTCGACTCAGCCGACAAATCAATAGCTCTTTCAATTACTACCTCCGGATGGCTATCTTAACTCCTTGGAAGCTACGTAGATGGCCAACTATGTAACTAGTTAGTCCCATGTGTGTTTCAACGCTACTGGATTGGATAAGTTTGGAAAGGTGAAAATCATTCTTTGTTAAATCGATACACTAATAGTAGGATTATGCATTATTAGAAGCTATAGTGAATTGAATAATAGTGGCAGTTCCGAAGAGATTACAACTTTGTCATAATTTAGACGACAGCAATTACATATTGCAGAAAAGTCGAAAAATGAAGGATTTAAACGAAAACGAACAGTCTTATAATAAATCAAGCATTGCAAAGATACATATGCAGCTAATTGATCTAAATGTCTTAATACTCGTATAATTGTATTCGACAGGATATTTCAAATACACCCATCAATTCTGAGAAACCACCTACAATAAATGAAACACAATTCTGTCATTTAGATGCTTATAAAGTCTCAATTTCCAATGATGGTAATATTCCTAACTGTTCCTTCTCCATGTGGTACATCCTGGACTAGGTGTCGATAGGCATCTAGACTAATAACAGCAGAGGCAGAATGCACAGTGGCATAACCAGAATTCCACTATGGCAGATGAGTGCAAGCATACACCTAGGGTACCTGAAAGGTATTTTAAGGTATATGTATACCTTTGTGCTAAAAGAGATAACCATGGCAAAAATCATGCGACTTCGTTAATTTTTGTGAACAGTGGCACCGTCACAAGAAACCTCGTTATTCTTGTGAAGTAGATCGTTTAATATGCCATTCAAATAGAGAAATAATGAAGCAATGACTGTGTCACCAACCACAATAAATAAAGGAAAAAAATATAGTCATAATATATAACAAGTGGAGATGGTGGCCATTTAGTAAAAGCCCCATTTCCTAACTGAGGAGTTTGCTCCTTTGAACACCGCCTTCTATATAAGCATGGACATTCTAATATTACGGTTCTAAAATTATAAATATACGTTGAATGTTAATGATCCTGAGAATTCATTCAATGTGGTAAGTGACGTGGTCATCTCTTCACTAGTTCTATGTTTGTGCAACACATTAAACAATCATCTTGGCGGTTTTTTAAGTTGAACTAATCAATTGGGAGGTATTTTTTAAGATTTTAATTTTTTTTTTAATCTGCGCAGTTTAATGATAATTTTTTTCTTATTTCAATTGGAATCTGCATGTTATTGTACATGAAAAGTTCACTTTTACTAAAATATTTAAACTATATAAATAATATCAATTATTATGAATAGATTGAATTAACAATTAAACAAATTAGTTGCAATGTTCTCTGTTCCAAATATTAATTATGCATTTTACTAATAACCCTGAAGATTTGAATAATACTTATTGATGGTACCATTCCCGACTGCTCCTCTACGTAGTGCATCCTAGACTAGGTGTAGCCAAGTACCTAGACTAACACCACAGGAATCGGGCGTACAGCAGTATAACGGATAAGTGCAAGCATACACCCAGGGTACTTGAACTAAGGAGGAAATAGGGCGGCCTCATCAACCATGGGGTCATCACAAGGATACCGTCTACCAGATAAAAAACTTCGTTATTTTTCTACCTATCCAGCCAAATAAATGAACTAGTTACTTTGGGAGCGTCTAAGTAACATAACATTCCAGATGGCATTTAATCAATTATTAACCAAAGTAATTTTTTTAAAAACAAACCTTTGAAACTTTCTTAAATGAACGACCATATTTCTTTTCGGAAGAATAATCGATATTCCTCTTTTTCAAGGCTCTTTCATCTATGTCAATTAAATCTGTGTAAAACACAAAATTAGAAAAAAAATGGTCATTTATTGATAACCTTCACATGTCACATTATATTGATACAAGCATGCAATCTTCTGATTACTTCGGTGTACTATTGAAACGTCCTTCAAAAAGTGAAGTTGAGCTTTATAATTTAAATACAGCGAAAGCCGTATTGACACCGCATTGTGTACTTTTTAACTAAATACTATTACGTAAATGATCGGCTACGAAAAAACTGGGAAAATCCTACTGGTCCTCTATAGCGATTGGCAATTAAGTGCAGTGATTCCATTTGGTTAATGGGCTTATTGACGCTTGTGCAATTATGAATGTTGCTTGCAACAAATGTATTAATGTCACTTAAATTTATCCAGTGACCACTATACATAAATCACTGATGGTGGTTCATTATCAAAGGCTGGGTAAAATTGACAACATAAAATATCATAGAAAATTGAAAGTATACGCAATTTATTTAATTACCGGATAATGTCATATATTACATGTGATTACCTTTTTGTAACCAGGTGGATCGGAGTAGTCATGGTCATGCTTATATGTCACTTCAGATAAAGTTTTTTAAAAAAAAGGTTTAAGATAGATAATCCCTTTATTTGGATATGCTTTTCTCTTAATATACTAAAAAAATAATGTAACTTGTATTAGTACTATTAGGTGGCAAATGTTTGAAAAATAGATTCTCTTATTGCAAGCCGTTATATATTTCACAAATTTCCCTAAGAGTTCAATTATGTGTTTTTCAGTTTTTATAAAATTTGATTTTGCATTACAAAATAAACTTTCTTAATTAAAAAATTGTATTTCTTATAACTTTTGTATTATAATTTTAAATAATTTGGACTACAATTATAATATTCCTATAATCTGGAAGTGATTGTACAAAACTGACCTTTTTACTGTTGAGGAATTTGATACTTTATATAAATAAAATGTACATTTATATCAAACTAATTATTGAAACTATGCTATCTTTTTAAACATATAAACCAGATATAATTTATATTAAATGTTACATGTTGTAATTTAAGATTAAATAATATATTTTAAATGTTAGTGCTAACCAAACAATTACTAATTGCACGCTATTATTTATAAATTTCTGCGTTAAATTTTACAATATTGCTCAAGAAAAAGTGGATTAAACTTTTGTAAACAAACGAAAACGCATTAAACAATTTTTATACGTAATAAAATTCGTTGCCTTCATATTAACTCAATTTTTTTCTTTTCTAATTATAGAAATCAAATATTGGAAAATATTTGTTTAAATATTCATACTACATTAAATAATCATTACTATTTTCTTTCTGTCATATTATAAAATTACTATTTTTTACTAGTTAATAGTCTACATAGAATTGTAATTTTTTAAAACTTATTTTACTCTTAAAAATGCATAATTATGTTAGATGTTTATTATAAAGACATATGCATTAAAAATAATTTGGTTAGATTTATTAAATTTTTTACTTTTGTCATATTTCATAATTACAATTACAGTACAATTTAAATAGATAACTGTAATATTCAAAAAGTCTTTTAACCGTAAGTTGGAAATATTTAGTAATACATTAGTTAAAACAAACTACCAAATTTAAAGTATAAACTGTTTTTGTTTAATTTTGTTTACAGTTACTGTTGTATCATTATTTTACCTATTTTATTTAATTTTTATACAAATTTCAATTATTATTGACGTTATTTTTTCCATTTAAATTCTATTTATTCGATAACATCAAAAACATAAAAATATTTTCGTTTTTTAAATAATAATCAATAAAAGTGAAAACTATTGCAAAATAAAAGCTTTATTACGTTCAACTAGAACAAAAATAAAGCGTTTGACAACTGTGCGTCCCCGGTCTCTAGTTTTTTAATGTAACACAAGATAGTGGTGCATTGGGTAACAATTGTAACTCTCACATAAGTGTGTTGAATAAAAGGTTTCTTACACCAAAAATACCGACGTTTAAAGAATTGCTTTTCATTAACTACCCGATAACTTCAATTCTCTTAATTTGGATTTTTCATCAAGAATAAGCATCCCCCACCAGGATAGTCTAAATTACCAAAACATCAAATTGTACCAATGTGTACTTAATCAACAATACCTGAGGTATGCTGACTGTAAATGTTAACTACATCCCAAATTAAACCCATTCAGTGATCTCCATTAACCGCAAACAGCAAGCAAGCGGACGCCCAATTAAGTAATTCATTGAGACGGGGGGGCTTAGCATAAATAAAAGGACTGAATTTGCGTGTTTCAATGTCCCTCCACTTATTCCGTTAGACACCTGGTCTTGTTTTCCATTCGAGTAATGGATGGGCTTTCATAACTATTCTAACTGGATAAATGGGCAATCAACGTAAAACTAGGCCAATCCATTTTAATCGGTAGATGGTAAAACCAACCATCGAAAAAAAAAAAAATCTATTGTTCAAGCTTCGTGAGTAAGTGTGAGTCAAGTTGGTGCATTCTTGAATCAAAAAGGGATTTCTTGACCTTGAAAATATATATAAGGTAAAAAAAATCAATATTTAGCTAGTACTGTACGATTTGTATTGCGTTATTGTGCAAATCTGGTCACAGATTGAGAAACTTTCCTGTCCCAACTCACAACTGACAAAAGATTCATTCATTCATTCATTTTGGTTGGTAATGTGGTCACCTCTTCATTATTTCCCATATTTATACGACATATAAACGATCGATTTCGATAGCTTGATAAACGTAGACAAACGTGGAAAAATAACAGTTTCTTGGCTGGTAGATGGCATTCTGTGACGTCGCCACTGTTCGCAAAGATTGACGAGGCCGTCTGATTTTTTGTAAGGGTTATCTCCCTTAACCCAACGGCTACATATGGTATACGTATACCTTAAGATACCTTTTAAGTATCCTGGGTGTATGTTTGCACCCACCCGCCGTAGCGGAATCCCAGTTATACCGCTGTGCACTCGGACCCTGCTGTTATTAGTCTACATGCCTGTTGGCACCTAGTCCAGGATGCACCACGTGGAGGACGAACAGTCAGGAATGTCATCATCGTTGGAAATTGAGACTTTATAAACATTTCTCAAATCCTCAGAATCATTAGCATCACAAAAGGTTATCTGACTCTTATTGGTTCCTTTATTCGCAACTTTTTCCCTTGGTTGGTTTTATCATCTACCTTTTAATCGTCTTTGTATTGTTGAAGTTAGACGATCACTTAATATGATTAGTATTACCATTGTTCTTGGACAAACGTTACAAATAGGTTCTGAAATCCTCTCGACTTCACAGAGTCACTCAACGTAAAATTCATCGCCGTCAATAACATGAGATATTATGGTACAGTAGGCAACGTATTTCATTCCAGTTAAATTTTTCTTTAATATTTTTGTTTATAAAATAAATTAATGTATATTTTTAAAATAACAAATTTTTTTACACATTACAAAGATTTGATTAATACGCCACATTTTTTTATAAATATATAACCTTGATACATACGTTGTTAATGCGATGCCCAAACTTTAACTTTTTCTAGTTAAAATTTATTAAATATAAAAATGTGTAATTTATTTACAAAAATAATTATTAAAAAAAATATTTTTATTTTATATTCCTTTTATTTTTAAAAATAAAATAACTGCTCATACATATATTTACAAATTTGCACTGTATTTTTAAATAATCAATAAATAATTAATTTTAAAAGTATTTTAATATAAAGAATTTTAAAACAATTTTTTTCCAAAATTATTAAATTATTTTTAATAATTTAAGCACAAGGTCGTTTTTTATTTTCCGTTTCAACATTTGGAATTTTGATAAAAAAGCTTATTATTTCCGCGCAATTCATACTTATGGTTAAAATAGCTCAGCGTCGTTATTTGTCTGCCCATGATTATGAGTTAGTTCAAAGTTTTTATTAAAGGGGCTCAAAAGTTAAAACAATTGCCGAATACATGAAAATAAATGTTTCAACTATGTACAGCATTTTGAACAATAAAACAAGCCCCAGATCACTCATAGTTGGAAGAAAACGTTTAACAAACAAGCAAAATGATTAGTTCATAATTATGCAGCTTAAAAAACAGAACAATTAATGTAAAACAAATAAAAAATAAATACTTAGAAGATTTTTCATATTCAATTGTAAGGAGGATGAAATCTGAAGACTTCGTTCTTAAAGCGGCTGTTAAGAGACCTTTACTTAGTCGTGCCCATAGATTACAACGAGTGGAGTTTGTTAAAAAGTACAAACATTATCCATCGTCATTTTGGAGATCAATATACTTCACAGATGAGTGTGCTATATCCTATGAGTCATGGACTGAACATTCAAAGGTTATTTATAGTCTAAATTTCCCACTCAACCACACTTGTACCGCTATAAAAGTTGAACATCCTTCATGTGTCAAAGGATATTTTGCAATTAAGTACGATCAGTCTCCAAAATGGATTCGTACTAGTGGCAATTTAAACAGCGCTGAATTTGTACAAAGATTTAGAGATTTGTTTCATAGTGAGCTGTTTAGAAATGCTACAGGACAATTAACAATTATTCAAAACGATACTCCTGTGTATACTTCAAAAGTGGTAATGTGTATTTTAACATAACTTACAATTTACTATACGTATTCTTTATTTAGACCACAAAAGCTTCGAAAAGTAAAAAGCTTACTTTTAATCAACTTCCTCCATACAGTTCAGACCTTAATGTAATTGAAAACTTTTTTAGTATTTTAAAACGTGAGGTAAACCGCATGGAAACTAACGTACCAGTGGAAACGAAAATTAATCATGTTGTAAGAAATTGCATTTCGAAGGACTATATTGGTACGTTGATAGATTCCTACCCCAAGCGGCTGGCAGAAGTTGAACAAAAGCGTGGATATCACTTAAATTACTGACATTATTAAGTTTGTTACCTTTATTTTATATATTTATGTACTTTAGTAGATAAAACTATTTTTTAAAACCAATTATCTGTGTTTGTTTTTAAGTTTTCATAATGGTGGTATTGTGCTTTATTGCTAAAACGAATATTATTGTGTATTATTTTAAGAATTTTTTTACGAATAATATTAAATGTATATATATTAGTAAAGCATTATCTAAGGTACTTATTAACAAGCGTTAGATATGTCTAAGATAAGTAGCAAGTGCTAATATATTTCAATATCATAGTAGGTCAACATTGGATTCACTTATGTCACTATCTGTAGATGATAAAACCAACCAAGAGAAAAAGTTGCAAAGAAAGAAACCTATAAAAGTTAGATAACCTATTATGAGTGCGTGATCACTCGTAAGTTGGGAACAGGAAAGTTTCTCAATGTGTGACCAAATTTTACACGATGATACGAATCGTATACTACTAGCTAAATATTGATTTTTTCACCTCATATACATTTTCAAGGTCAATCGATCCCCTTTTGACAGAAGAATGCACAAACATGACCCACATTTACTCACGAAGCCTCACCAATAGAATTTAAAAAAAATTTTTTTTTCATGGTTGATTTTATCATCTACCAATATTACAATAGACAACAATACTAACATGTGTATCTTTGTGAGTACAAATTAAAGTTAGTACTGTCTAGTCAAATATCGATTGTTGTTAAGTCGCAGCTGTTGGGTCACATGTACAAAGTTATTTTTGAACAAAAACAACAACATTCAATCAAACAAAGTTGCCTTTCTAATTTGGTCAATTTCAGCCACTGTAATAACGCATTAAAGGTACCTGGATTATATTATTGATTCACGACGTGGTCACCTCTTCAGTATTTCCCTTATTTACACAACATATAAACGATCGATTTCGATGGTTTGATAAGTGTAACAAACGTGGAAAAATAACAGTTTCTCACTGGTAGACGGCATCCTTGTGACGTTGCCACTGTTCGCAAAGATTGACGAGGCCGTCTGATTTTTTGTAAGGGTTATCTCCCTTAACCCAACGGCTACATATGGTATACCTTAAGTATCCTGGGTGTATGTTAGCACCCACCCGCCGTAGCGGAAGGCCAGTTGTACCGCTGTGCACTCGGACCCTGCTGTTATTAGTCTAATACCTAGAGACAACTAGTCCAGGATACGCCACGTGGAGGACGAACAGTCAGGAATATCACCATCATTGGGTGGGTGAATGCAAGTCTACATCTGTAGTACTTAAAACATATGTAGCGGCTGGAATAAGAGAGAACCGTGACAAAAAATAGAGCTTTGTCAATGTTTGCTGTTATTCTTCCACATTTTTTACACTTATCAAGCCATCGGATTCGACCGTTGACCACGTGATCAACCAGAATAAAAATGGATGAATTTCGGGATAAAATATATATTCTTTCACGAAACCAACCAACCAACAGCTAATGTTAGATAATCGGTTGGTCGACGGCAAGAATGTGACCAAATTAACGGAATCAACGTTCAAAAAATAAACAAACACCTTGAATCCTTATTTATTTCTTGACCATTTTAAATTGTTACAATTTTGTGTATTTTTTTATCCTATTGTTTGGTTTTAATTAGTTTGAATGTTTAGTAGAAAACACACTTTTTCCAAGAAGTGAACATTTAGGCAATTAGTTGCGTTAAATAAGGGCGGTAATGTTCGAATTCATACCAATCCAGTTTCGCATCTAATAACAACGGTCAGTTCAATAAAGGAGGAGGATTTGAGCGCCCAAGGTTAGCAACCTCGCCTCTGTAAAAAAAAGTATACTGCTACGGAAACAACGACAAAGAAGTGATCGCACGTATCTGATTGACAAAGTTACACAGGGTTGAGTGAAAGTCAAAAGGAAGCTCAATCTTCGATTTCCAGAATCATCAATACCAACAAGACTTTGTTGTTGTTGTTTTGCTGTAATTGTTGTCTTATTGCTCCATGCTTATTTTTTAAAGCAAAAGGATTTTGTATAATATATAATATATATAATAGGGATGCTAATGATCCTGAGGATTTAAGTAATGCTTATAAAGTCTCAATTTCCAATGATGGTGATATTCCTGACTGTTAGTCCTCCACGTGGTGCATCCTGGACTACGTGCCCCTAGGCATCTAGACTAATAACAGCAGGGTCCGAGTGCACAGCGGTATAACTGGGAACATACTGGGTGCGAACATACACTCAGGATACCTAAAAGGTATCTTAAGGTATACGTATACCATATGTAGCCCTTGGGCTAAGGGAGATAACCCTGACAAAAAATCAGGCGGTCTCGTCAATCTTTGCGAACAGTGGCGACGTCACAAGGATGCCGTCTACCAGCCAAGAAACTTTGTTATTCTTCCACGTTTGTCTACGCTTGTCAAGCCATCGAAATCGATCGTTCTACATGTCGTATAAATATGGGAAATATTGAAGAGGTGACCACGTCACCAACCAAAATGAATGAATGAAAAAAATGATTAATATATATAATATGTATATATAATCAAACAATTGATCACATTACATTTAATGAATGACTTGGAACTAGATGGAGATGGGATCGAATCCCACCACCGACCCACGTTCGGTTTCGCTAAAATGTCCACTGTTGAATGATGGCGTCTCGCAAGCATAAATAAATAAATAAATTATGCAATACGAAATTGGGCAAAGTTCCAATTATTTTTTCATATGATACTTATCCTCCCCAGACAAGTATACGTCTATCTTTGTCTAGGTTATTTTTAAAATAAATAAATAATCCCAAAAGAAACAAGAACAATTTGAACAAATATGGAAACGGATTAAAGTTGTCCACGAAAAGGTCTGGCCTTTGGTAAGCCACACAACAAAGCTCAACACACTCGACAATTTACAGTTAAAAGTACATTGTCCATTATTTACGAATGAATGGAAAAACAGACCTCCTTTGTATTATGTATAAAATGAGAGAGAGACAGAGAGAAAAGTAGAATTACTTTTTTGAAAACAAAGACATCACCAGTCGGTTATGTGAGATGATCTCGGTTGCAGTTGGGTCAATACCAGTTGCCCAACAAAATGGATATTTCATTTTTAAAATTGTTACTTTTTAAAAATTAATTAGTTTTCACTGTTTCAATGTTTGGTGAGAATCAAGTGGATATTTGGCAAAGTACCAGACGAAAGCTTCACATTTAGTGCCGGCGGTACAAATCACACAAATGTCCTCTCAGTTTAGAATCTAGCGCTTTAAGCATTTCTGCCATCACAATTTTTGAATACCCAGCATTATAACAACTTCAATCTTTTGGTATGTGCTCACTGCTGCAAAGTCGCCTTTTATTTATCCAACAGACTGGTCATGTCAGTTCCCATTTTGGACTTCTGTGTTTAAATAGTTACAATAAAAGCACATTTCACGCATGCTTAGAAAAATGTCATTTTATCCACTGCCAAGTTGTCTATATATATTCGTTAGTGACGTAATCGCCTCTCCATTGTTTTCTATATCTATAAAGCATGTAAAGGATCGGTTGGATATTATGCTAAGCACAACAAACGTAGAAAAATAACAAAGTTTCTTGGTCGGTAGATGGCATCCTTGTGATGTCGCCACTGTTGACAAAACCAACTAATTTTTTGTCAGGGTTATCTCCCTTAGCCCAACGACTACATATAGTATACGTATACCTTAAGAGATATTTTACTATCCTGAGTGTGTGATCGCTCCACCCGCCGTGGAGGAAGTCCAGTTATACTGCTGTACATTCGGTCTCTGCTGTTATTAGTCTAGAAGCAACTAGTACGCGATGCACCCCATGGAGGAGGAACAGTCCGGAATAACGCCATCATTGGAAATTGAAACTTAATAAGTGCATTACTCAAATCGTAAGCATCATAAGAATCCTTACAATGTGTCTATCGAAATAAATAAATAAATAAACGTTTAACACATTGTATTATATTGTGTCGCTATAACTATAATTGTAAAAAATAAAGTTTTTCTTAAAACTTAAAAATCGACATTTGTCTGAAAAATACCAAACTACAAATTTAGAATTTAAAAAGCAACAAAAACGTTTTTGTTGCATGCTAGAAAAAATTGAAATATTCGTTATTAACAAAAATCTGATAGTTCAAAGGTTTAAAAACATCTTTTTATTTTATTGAAAGTTTTTTCGTATAAAATAAAAAATAATCAGTGCTTTCAATTTTGTTTAATATTGGAAGTTATACTTTGTATTAACATTATTTTTGCTTGTACAGCAATTGCACCAAAGGTTTCATAAACCTAACAAATGTAGAAGAATAACAAAATTTCTTCGTTCATAGACAACATCACTAATTGCAAAAATTGACAAAGCTGCCAGAATTATTTCCCCAACTGCTTCATATGGTTTACGAATATCTTAAAAAACCTTTTAATTAACCTGGGTGAATTCTTGCACCTATACATCAAATTGGAAGCCCGGTTATACCGCTATGCACTAGGTGGACATATCCGCCACCGGTACCGAATGCTGGCAGACATTCGGCTACTCTAAAATGTCCACTGCTAAAAGATGGGATGCTAATGATCCTGAGGATTTGAGTAATGCTCATAAAGTCTCAATTTCCAATGATGGTGATATTCCTGACTGTTAGTCCTCCACGTGGTGCATCCTGGACTAGGTGCCCCTAGGCATCTAGACTAATAACAGCGGGGTCCGAGTGCACAGCGGTATAACTGGGATTCCGCTACGGCGGGTGAGTGCGAACATACACCCAGGATACCTAAAAGGTATCTAAAGGTATACGTATACCATATGTAGCCCTTGGGCTAAGGGAGATAACCCTGACAAAAAAATCAGGCGGTTTCGTCAATCTTTGCGAACAGTGGCGACGTCACAAGGATGCTGTCTACTAGCCAAAAAACTTTGTTTTTCTTCCACATTTGTCTACGCTTGTCAAGCCATCGAAATCGATCGTTCTACATGTCGTATAAATATAGGAAATAATAAAGAGGTGACCACGTCACCAACTAAAATAAAATGAATGAATGACTGCTAAAAGATGTTTCTCGCAAAACCTTTAGAGTAGTAAACAAAAATAATAGTATACTCCATAATACCTATTTAGTCATGACGTATACTAACTTTGCATATATTTAAACCACACTCATGGATGGCATTCACAGCCATGTGTTGATCTTTCACCCAAATTCTTTTCATTAACAAAATTTGTAATAAACAGTAAAATAGTGTCTCTGTCACACATGGATACATTCAAATTGGTCAACCCCACTTACCAGGATCGGGCTTGCGATCTTCCACATAATTCGAATCGTCGGATTGAGCAACCAAAGTCGGCGACAGTTTGTCGTGTGAAGTTGTCGAGCCATCCAACGTTATCTGACGTTTGGACATGGCATCGCGCTGATTTTTCAATTTACGTTTTTTACCTGATTGTTGCTGTAGTTTAAACGTTTCGATGACAATAGAGAGAGAGAAAAAGGGAAACAATTTAGAAGGAAAAAAATTATGCAAATACAAGGCATAACCAAAACGTTCAAAATCCGACTTGTAAACGGGTCAATAGCAATAACAAAATGAATAGAATATCTCTCATTGACGATAAAAACATGACAGTTATGATAAGGTAGAATGGTTATTAGGATTGTAACATTTAGACACTAACTGCAATTCAAATCATTCAAAACTAAACCACATCGGGATGCTAATCATCATGAGGATTTGAGTAATGTTTTTAGTCTCAATTTCCAATGATGGTGATATTCCATGACTGTTCGTCCTCCATGTGGGGCATCCACGTTAGGTGCCCCTAGGCATGTAGACTGCTGAAAGATGTTTCTCGTAAAACATTTAAAGTTGCAAACATAAAATTAAAATAATTAAATTAAATATTCCTGACTGTTCGTCCTCCATGTGGTGCATCCTAGACTAGGTGCCTATGGGCATGTAGACTAATAACAGCAGGGTCCGAGTGCACAGCGGTATAACTGGGATTCCGCTACGGCGGGTGGGTGCAAACATACACTCAGGCTTCTTAAAAGGTATCTTAAGGTATACGTATACCATATGTAGCCGTTGGGCTAAGGGAGATAACCCTTACAAAAAATCAGACGGCCTCGTCAAACTTTGCGAACAGTGGCGACGTCACAAGGACGCCGTCTACCAGTCAAGAAACTTTGTTATTCTTCCACGTTTGTTACGCTTATCAAGCCATCGAAATCGATCGTTTGCTGTCGTATAAATATGAGAAATAATGAAGAGGTGACCATGTCACCAAACAAAATGAATGAAAATGACATCGTTTCACTAATCTTTGGTTAAAAGTTAGCGCTCAATAAGATGATCACATACTAGGCAAAGAATATTGTAAATTGCCAAATGTATTGTTACATGATCGATTGGCTAAAATCCTAAAGGTAGAATTTTCCCAATGCAACTTGTAAACCCCACCATTACAACAACTTTGGTCATTATGTAATAATAATACTTTGGGCAAATCGCTGAAAAATACACGATTCCGAATTTTACTTTTTCTCATTACACTTGGCAAAAAACAAAACAATATGTTCGTTATGTCATACCTTTTCATTGCACAGTAGGACCACTTCGTTCGGATTATAATTCATTTCAGTGTCAAAACGAATTAATTTTTCGGCTATTAAAAATGTAAAATGTTGATAAAATTAGCATCATTTTTAAAAACAAGCAAGTAGAACTAATGGAATTGAGTGCCTATGGCATGTTAATAATCCTGAGAATTGGATTAATGCTTATCAAATCTCAATTTCCAATAATTGTGATATTCTTGACTGTTCCTCCTCCACATGATGCATCCTGGACTAGGTACTAACAGATATCTAGACTAATAATAGCAGGGACCGAGTGCACAGCGATATAACTGGGCTTTCATGGGATTTCCGTTCAGTGAATAGATGCTAGCATACACCCAAGATGCTTGAAAGGTATCTTTTTACCATATATAGGCAGTTAGGTTTGTGAATTTGTCAACCGGCGTCAACCCTATAAAAGATGGTCTTGTCAATTCCTGTAAACTCTGGCGTCGTTCTAAGGCCGCTTCCTTTTAGCTAAGAAACTTAACTGGGCGTTTACTAGATTCCTTGCGCTGAAAGCTACTTCTACTGAAGTATCCAAGCCAATAACCATAAATAAATAAATAAATTATAAATGGGTTCCTCTAGTCAAAAAACTTAATTTATCCTTCCGACAGCCTCTACAAATAGGAATTTGAGAAGCTATTCAAACTTACGTTATGTTATAAGTGGGCATAACACAAACCCCTCATTTGGTTTTGCGAAATGCTGAAAAACATGTTGTTTCCCAATAAAACGGTGAAACAGAGAAAATTGAAAAAAACTTCCATCAATCAGCTATCTCTAGAATTGTGTACAATTAACTGCGCCACTAATTTAAATACTGTTAAATCGGTCGAGTATTTACAAAAGGTGATGTTCGGAAAATAGACTATATATATACACACAACCAATAAATTATTTTATCCATTAGGCAACATTTATTTATTTATAAACAAAAAAGCACTTAAACAAAACATACATTCTCTACAATAACTCAAAACAGCAATTATTGAAAAGGACATATAAAATGTTTATTGGAATTTGCATCACGTGACTATCATATAACAAAAAAGGAATAATAAAAAAGAGCTAATTAGTAAAAAAATAGTAGACAAAAATGTTATTGTCAACAAAATAAATGTCCCACATAAACAACCAAAAATCATTATTTTTGGCAGTATTGAATTTATATATATTTAAAGCGAATAACGAGCAGCGATTAAAACTGTAATCTTTAAATGAAACATCGTCTGGAGAAGCAACTTTGAATATTGTATTTCAATAGGCTTAAGAATATTAAGTCCACAAAATGAGTCCCTAATAAATCATTTTTAGATAGTATTATCACTTGAATGTGTAACGACAAACATTTCTCAAAAAGTGGATATTTTTAGCAAAACCAAACAAAAGTACGATTTAAGTCTAACGTTCAATCAAATAAGGCCACAGACACAATTTGAATAAGTTGGCATGCTAATTAAATTTATTTGTACCACAATGGATAAACGATAAGCTAAGTTATTAAGCTCATAGATGATTGGATATAGATTCAAATTGTCGGGGTTGTCTAGCAGTACAGTGCTCGACACGAACATGGGCAGATATAAGTTCGATTTCCACCACCGGCACCAAATGTGGGGTCTCCGTTCAACTTCTCTAAAATGTCTACTTGCTAAAATATGTTTTACGTAGTAACAGTCACAACTAGTTGAAAATTGCGTTTACTGCCAAACATTTAACTAATAAACCTTACACTAAGGTGTATATATATAGTATCAACACCGACATACTAATGAGTAATTATCAATACATTTAATTAGTCACAACTATTAGATCATTATTCTCATGTTGTCCCCCAAGCCCAAACAAAATTCTTCACTGTTTATTGCACATACGGGGATCACATCAACCAGTAACATAAATTAACTGTATTTTTTATATTAGTCCAAACCCATAAGGTTGGTAATAAGCAACAGAAAAAGATATAAAATTCGATACAACTCTTCATATACATATCCTAGTAAACACTAAACGTATTGTCTAAGCTTAGGACCCAACGTGTCATCGTAAAACTTGGATAATAAAAAAGTATGACCAAATTTGCACGATGACGCAATACAAATCGTACAGTGCCATGTAAATGTTGATTTTTCCACCTTATATACATTTTCAAGGTCAAACAATCCCCTTTTAATAGAAGGATGCACCCAACTCTACTCACACTAACTCACGACGGTTGACCAATAGAATTAAAAAAAATTCTTTTTCCCTTGGTTGGTTTAATCATCTACCTTGATTAGTTTCAGGTTCGCACAGCAAATCGAATAATTCCCTTTCATTGGTCACAATTAGTGCAAGCGTGCATGGATATTTCTATCCAAAATACTAAACTACAACCAAAACTTAAGTAAAACTTATCCTAGACGTTATTAATTTCTTACTACACATCCATTTCTTCCTATCAGTGCTTAGAAAAGTTATTTGGTCAAAGCATAATAATCCAAAACACACGCTATTCCGGATGACCTAATCGTAGTAAACAAAACTTAAAGTTTCACTACCGGCATTAAGTGCACATTCTCATTTGCCTAGGCTAAATATATATTGGGAAAATTATTCAAGCAATATAAACCAAAGTATTATCTATGTTCAATATTGTTGGACTGTTAATACTTCTAAGATTTTAAATAATATGATCTCGACTCAGCCTAACATGAATCAGCGATCGAGTGCACAAAAATATAACTTAGTGTCGGCCTTGACAAATGGATAGAAGCATATATTCAGAATAGTTCAAGGGCTAAGAGAAAGAACTCTGGCAAAATTCAGCCGGCTCCATCAATTCTTACGCGGTCATAGTAGAGATCATCTATCAGCTTTAAAAACGTGCTCAGTTAATGTCAGTGAAATACATACCACGCTGTTCCGAGCCAACTGACAAAACCGCATTGGACGATTCAAAAGTCGGCGTTGGGGGTACACAATCGTCTTCCTTCGTTTTGACCAAAGCAATTGGATTCAATTTGAGTAATTGGAGAAGCTGGAAAGGAATAAAAAAATTCATTTCATTACATTGCGCTTGGTGACATATCTACAGCATATTAAACGATCGATTTCGATGACTTGATAGGCGTAACAAACGTAGACGAATAACAAAGTTGCTTGGCTGGTGGATGGCATTCATGTGACGTCACCACTGTTCGCAAAGGCTGATGACATCGCCTGATTTTTTGTCAGAGTTATCTCCCTTAGTCCAAGGGCTACATATGATATACATATGCCTTAAAATACCTTTTAGTTACCCTGGTTGTATACTTGCACCCATCCGCCTTAACGTAATCCCAGTTATACCGCTGTGTATTCGGTCCACGTCTATAGGCACCATATGGAAGAGAAATAGTTAGGAATACCACCATCATTTAAAATTAAATACCTATAAGCATTATTCGTGGCGCAATCGGTTAGCGCGTTCGGCTGTTAACCGAAAGGTTGGTGGTTCGATCCCACCCGGGGGCGGCTTTTTGGGATGCTAATGACCCTGAGGATTTGAGTAATGCTTATAAAGTCTCAATTTCCAATGATGGTGATATTCCTGACTGTTAGTCCTCCACGTGGTGCATCCTGGACTAGGTGCCTATAGGCATCTAGACTGATAACAGCAGGGTCCGAGTGCACAGCGGTATAACTGGGATTCCGCTACAGCGGGTGGGTGCGAACATACACCCAGGATACTTAAAAGGTATCTAAAGGTATACGTATATCATATGTAGCCCTTGGGCTAAGGGAGATAACCCTGACAAAAAATCAGGCGGTCTCGTCAATCTTTGCGAACAGTGGCGACGTCACAAGGATGCCGTCTACCAGCCAAGAAACTTTGTTATTCTTCTACGTTTGTGTTACGCTTATCAAGCCATCGAAATCGATCGTTTGCTATGTCGTATAAATATGGGGAATAATGAAGAGGTGACCACGTGATCACTAACCAAAAAAAATTATTCAACAAAAAATTACTTAATAAAAATGACAAAAGTGTTCAAACTATTTTCAAATTAACCACCTTTTAAAAAAATTAGATGTGAGGAATTAAGTGGAAATGCTTGAAAGGCCCCACACTCATGCAGACACCCAAATATCTAATTATTAATTTAACATTCATTTATTAAAGAAAAAACCACGATTACAAAACGTTGAATAAATCAATAATAATAATAACAATCCAATCAATGTACCTTTTTTACAAGCCAATCGTCAAAATTGACGAATTCAGATGACGTTTTTGTTGTTCGATTCGACTTATCGTCACCATCGTCTGCATTCATCTGCAACACGAATGAAGAATAGAGAAAAACAATAATATGCTATAGAAATAACTTTGTCCATGATGTGACTGTGATTGCAACAAATGAGATAATCAATAGTTGTTCACCAGACGATGACATCTTACTTACAGTTTAATATTGTTTTGTTATTGAAAAGACTATTAGGTCAGTTGTTCAATGTTGTATATATATATATATATATATATATATATAACGATAAATATTTCTTTTACTATCGAGAATCAATTTTAAGCAAGCTCTTTAAATACTGACCAACAAAAATAATATATGAAATAATTATTGATACAAATTTAAACCTCTAAAATTGCATTCAATATCTAATTACAAGTAATCAGTCTCATTTAAATATTGTAGCTAAAATGAATTGTTAATGATCAGGAGGATTTGAGAAATAAAAAAGTCTCAAATGATAGTAATATTCCTGACTATTCCTCATCCACGTGGTGCATCCTGGAGTGGGTGTCTATAACAACAGAGACCGAGTTCACAGTGGTATATCTGGAGTTTGACTGGACTCCCACTCAATAAGTAGGTACCATATGTAGCCGGTTAGGCGTGTGGATCTGTCAATGGGCGTCAATCCCGAAGATCGCCACATCAATTCCTGTAAACATTGACGTTGTCGCAAGGAAGCGGTCTTTTAGACAAATAAACTTCATTTATCCGCTCAAATTCAATTTGCATCCGACAATCTCTTCGCATAGGAATTCGGAATGCTGTGCTAACTTGGAAATTATGTTGTTAATTACCAAATGCTTGCATCAAAAAAATTAACATCGATAAAGCCTTTGTATAAATCCTAATATAATTTCGACTATTGCAATGTATATGCGCTGAAACTCGGAATTGGAAGAAAGGGATAAGTGATCACAAATTGTAGTTGGAAACATACTGTTTGGGATAATCTTCACATTATTTTGTCTCGAAAATATTATCATGGGCTAAATTGTCGAACCAACCTATTCGTTAACGATGGAACTCAATTAAGTGAAATTCTATGTAAACTTGGAACCAATAAAGAACTGGCCTTGAAACAATCAGTCAAGTCGCGTTCAAACGCTATAATTTATTAAAAACTACAATTTCTATATAACACTAATAATTGAACTCTGAAAAAATTTGTGTACTTTGCTACTTGTTACAGTTGAACTGGCCAAAATTTTTCCTAGTAAAATCACTTAAACCAGAAATGAAATTAAGTGGTGATTTATTCGATGCTTAGTGGTTAGATTTTGTTGGAAAATCTCTAATCATTCTACAGTTTTATATCGGAAAGCCTGGTGTGGTAAGTAACGTAAAACTTGTATTTATTATGAATATTATTACAAATGTTAACTTAAATAGTTCAACAGTCACTTAGACGATATTTGTTTCATTATATTAATCACTATATATATATATATGATGGCGTCACCTTTGGTAAGGATTGACAAAGCCGTCTGATGTTTTGTCAGAGTTAACTCCCTTAGCCTAACATTCACACATGGTATACATATGCCATAAGATACCTTATAAGTACCTTGGGTGTATACCTGCACCCATGGGCAGAAACGGAAGCCGAGTTAGTCTAGATGCTTGGGAGTGCTGAGTCCAAAATGCCCCAATGTGGAAATAATAGTCAGGAATATCACGATCATTAAAAATTGAAAGATTGTGAGCAGTACTCAAATCATCAGAATCATGAGCATCTTCTAAAGCAAAAATGATGTATACCTTAGGGGTTATATAGATATAATTTTAGAACTCAAATACACGAGCTGATACTGACGGGATCTGCAATGAAACATTTCAGACCAGATGCTTCTTACCACCACCTACTCAATTTTGAAAGAAACATTTGTCATAAATGAATCAAACAATATCTATAATATCCAAAATTTAAATAGAAAGCGTTTCTAAAATAACGAGTTTGGTAAATAATGAAATAATGTTCACTAATGCACATGCATTTAGCAAGTCCAAAATTATAAACTTTGTACGCATGACCTCTGCGTAGCAAACAAAGACTTGTAGGGGGGAGAGGGTGCATTCGAATTGACATAGCCTTGTAATAAATAAATACCAATTTTTATTTATTCATTGTCTTATTATAAATGAAGAATGTACAGTCTTTACAAACCATTTGTCTGACAAAAATTGTCTGTTTATTCATGTGTCTAGCATTACTACTACTACTACTACGACTACTAATTATTATTTAAATTCAGACATGTGAAAAAAGAGTTCATATGTAAACATACATACGCACGTAACTGTCTCAATTCTTTGCTTATCCCTCATTTCCTATAAGTCAAACATTGACCTTCGCTCATTCACCTATTCATCAATTTATCTGCTTTTTGCAAATGTCTATTTTTTGTGTATAAAAAATAAACAAAAAATCGATATTTTTCAATGAATCATCTAATTGAATACGCATCATCAAATACCAGCAGCAGTCTAACCCGAAAAAGGACAACATTTCGAGACAAAGATTTAGGGTTAAAATGGTATGCTACAGCTACTAGTAACAATAATACAAAAGGCATTGTGCTAATCTATCACAACATACGTCCTTCAAACATGCCTACTTCAGTGATAAATAAAGGTAGGGTTTGTGTTGATCACGCTCGAAAAGTGAATATAAAGTCTGGACTATAGGATTATACGAACCCTCTAATATGAAATAATTATCATCACACTAGAAGAGAGTATGATCTGCTGTCTAATTTTTTTCACTTACTCATAAGTAGTATACAATTTTATTGTAAATTAAAATGAAAACGTTACCGCTAACTTGGACGGTACAGCGTCAACTTCTTTTGCAAAAATTGTGGACAATACAGATTTACTTTTCATAGATACAACAGCTTGTTCTAAAATAATTTAAAAAAAGTTACAATTTTGACTGTTACTTCTGTTTGAATTTTAGTCTAAAAAATTATTATTCTTATAATTCCTACCTCCACCATAGCCGATTCTAAATTTGATTGAAAAGCAAAAATTATAGCGTGAAATAAAGCAACTTGGTTTCCTTAAACAACAGATATTGTTAGAGAAACAACAAGATATAACACCAATTCGTCAAATCACCGGTAGAGGAGTAAAGGTGTAACTCCAATGATAAGGGTTGTCAGAAGTAAAATCAATCCTCAATGTGTCGGCTTTTTAATGCCAAAAGTACAATCACGTAGAACAAAATGTTCACTGCTGAAAGAAGCGTTTCACGCAAAATATTCAAAGTATTAAAAAAATACCAATCTTTTGTTTTGTCGTCATTTCTAATTGAAGCAAATGGGATCCATTGTGACTTTAAACAAAAAGTAAACTCATGTGGACCAGTCGATACAAAAGGGATTGTAAATAAAATAAAATCATTTATTTCATGTAATTGCTTTATAATTGTGTTTATATTGTTTTATTTTCGCACTTAAAATAACAGCATTTTGTACATAAATAAGTAATGGTCTATCGAGACCTTGTCATATAGGGCCAATTTACCAATAATCCCATCAACAAAACAATACTCAACTTATACAATGGGCGATTAAAAAATTGACAATCAAAACACGTACCCATATCCATCTGATCGAAATAATTAGAACAGCTTGATCTTTGTGTAAAATCGTGAGGCATGGGAAATGCCAATTCACAATTCATATTTGTGGAGCGTAAATCAGATGCTTCGTTTTGTGTCAGCAATGTGCTATCGTCCAAAACAGACCTTTCTGTCAAAGGCTAATAGTAAAGAGAGAGTATTGAAATATTAATCAATAATTGCACTAATAATAATAATTATAATACTAATAGTAATAATTATACAGTAGGTTCCAAACCGGTTGTCCACCCATTCTCGTTATCTTATACACAAGCAGAAATGACTACGAGAAAAAGTGAAGCAAGATCATTGCGTGCCGAATTTCGAAAACGTTATGAGGAGGGATTCTGTAACAGATGAGCTACAGGTTTCTGCTCACCATAATGATGGTGGGAAAGTATACAAGATATAGGAACAACTCTGCCGTGGATACATCTCAGAATGGCTATGAGAAGACTCGGTATTGCTGCTCTGGATTACTCTTTGTTCACAAACAACAACAACTGACAAGTTTTCCAAAGCCTACTAATCAGCTTCGGTTGTTGCCCCAACTTGTAGTAAGGGAATGAACTATCAATAGAACATTCTGAAATGAAGGATCGATATAACTAGTTCGGTGCTCCGTGCAGCGCGCACTGGATTTCCTTGTTGTCTAAATTCACACACGCTGGTAATGCGATACATAAACTTTAATTATTTCTAGATAACATTATGTAATGCTAAAATATTTAATTTATTTATGTGATTAAAAAAATTATTTCAATAAAATAAATGCTTACATAATACATACAAATTTACACTATATTTTGAAATAGTTAATAATTATTCTATTTTAAAAATAATGTAATATAAAAAGTTTTAAAACAAATTGTATTCCAAAATATGGGATTAGTTAAATACATATTCAATTTCTATTTTACGTACAAACGCTTAGTAATTTGTTATATATAAACAGCGTCTTTTTGCTCACTTTATACGTATATCTAGTAAAAGATAATTGTCGTTATTCCAACACTGTATAAAACACAAAATTCAAAAAATCTATACAAATAGTGTAAACGTCTATAAAATTGCAAAACTATGTAAAAACAAACATTTCCATTATCGTACAAACATGTACTTTACAAACTAGCAAGGAGCAGTTGTAACAACAAAATACTATTATTTAAACATACCAATTCGGAAACGGGAAGGTTTCGTGCATCCAGCACAATTTTGTGCATGTCCTGTACATATTTGCGCACCAACGGAGGAATGGGATTGCAACAGGCGAAAAGACCGGAAGCTTCACGAGGCAACATTTCAGCAATCATTTTGAGCATGTGGTTGGGCAATACATAACTAAAATCGGAAAACATTAATATCAACTAGACTATCTCTCCTTCTCTTTCGATGCTGATGATCATGAGGATTTGGATAATGCCTATAAACTCTCAATTTCCAATGATGGTGATATTCCTGACTGTTTGTCCTCCATCTCGTGCATTCTGGACTAGGTGCTGATAGGCATCTACACTAACAACAGCAGCGACCGAGTGCACAGCGGTATAACTGGACTTCCGCTACAACGGGTAGGCGCAAGCATACATCTAGGATACCTAAAAGGTATGTAGCCGTTCGGCTGAGGGAGATAACCCCGACAAAAAATCAGGCGGTCTCGCCAATTTTTGCAAATAGTGGCAATGTCACAAGGATGCTGTCTATCAGCCGTTATTCTTCTACGTTTGTTACGCCTATTAAGTCATCAAAGTATGACGTATAAATATGGAAAATAATGAAGAGGTAACCACACCAACAATCAAAGTGAAAATGAAAATCCACTTTGTAACTGCGTAAAAAGGTGAGTGAGGTATATGTCATGTGCCTGGATTAATACAATTTGGTAGTAAAATAAAATGAACGAGCAAATTACTGTTGTGTATGTGTCTGAACGTTTGGCACAACACCCATTTCGCTTTTTCCAAATTCGAAATGACCTGCAATGTTTACGATCTTCCACTATTAATGCTGTGGCTACGTTCCTCATCAGCAGTGACTATAATTCAAACACTATTTCTTAGATAATTTGTAGCACATAGTTCTACTCGACAATAAATGACTCTTATTGGCTACCTTTTGATTTGGTAATTGTTTTTGGATGGTAAAAGCCATTGAATTTTATTCGTTGTGTCCGATTGTGGCATGATGGTAAGAACTAGTCTCTATTTTCAGAACAATTAACACACTAGTGGAAGGGATCACTCAATTTCTAAACCGGTAGTAACGTAGCAGCATTTGAGAACGCTGGGCAATTAGAATTGATCAGATTCACTATAAATAGTAAATTTACAGGATTAAGTTCAACCAACCGTAGCTCAGTGGTTAAGGCGCTGGCCTGGCACCAGATAGGGCGTGGGTTCAAGTTCATGTGTGTGTAAAACTTGAAAGGTATGCACTACTAATGATTCCAAATAAGGATGTACCTTGTTAACTAAAATAAGGTAAAATTTATTATTCAAATCTAACAAAAAGCCTTAGAAACCAATTAATAAATTTGCCGGGGTGGTCCAGCGGTACAACGCTCGAATTCGGACCTCGGTGGACATGGGTTCGAATCCCACCACCGGCACTAAAATGCGGGCCCATGTTCGGCTTCGCTAAAATGTCCACTGCTGAAAGATGTTTCTCGTAAAACATTTAAAGTAGCAAACATAAAATAAAATAATAATAAACACTATAATGATAGAGATCATACATCTTGGTATGAAAAAAATGAACATTTTGGAATAGATAATCAAAAATAAGCATGTCAATTTTGATTTATGTTCTGTTGTTTTAACACAGTCATCAATCGGGTTGACAGATTTGACCTCCAATCGTAATCTTTTCCCCGACTACAAATCGGATAAAAAATTGTTAATGAAACTTACTGCACACTTTCATCTTCTCGTCTTGCTATTGAGTCTCGCAATACATACAGATATTCCAGAGCATACAGCTGCCTGTGATTTAAACTTTGTAAAGAAAAACCTCGATATAAATCGAGGTATTGTAAGCGATTGAAAACAGGTTTCTTGTAAAGCTGTATATAAAAAATGTTTTAATAATCATTATGCCATTATAAACACACACATATATATATATATATATATATATACTTATAAACTTGTAAACTGACAATATCTTAAATATAACCCTCGATTTCACCCATCTGATGCACCAAAGCAATAGGGGATTTGGTTACATTATGCCAATCGATATGGTTAAAATTGTTTGATAAAATTCATTCATTCATTTCATTTTGGTTGGTGATGTGGTCACCTCTTCATTATTTCCCTTATTTATACATGTAGAACGATCGATTTCGATGGCTTGATAAGCGTAATAAATGTGGAAGAATAACAAAGTTTCTTAGCTGGTAGACGGCATCCTTGTGACGTCGCCACTGTTCACAAAGATTGACGAGGCCGCCTGATTTTTTGTAAGGGTTATCTCCCTTAGCCCAAGGGCTACATATGATATACGTATACATTTAGATACCTTTTAAGTATCCTGGGTGTATGTTCACACCCACCCGCCATAGCGGAAGCCCAGTTATACCGCTGTGCACTCGGACCCTGCTGTTATTAGTCTAGATGCATAGGGGCACCTAGTCCAGGATGCACCACATGGAGGACTAACAGTCAGGAATATCATCATCATTGGAAATTGAGAATTTATAAGCATTACTCAAATCCTCAAAATCATTGATGAAATCAATCAAATTGATACATTTAAAAAACTTACGGTATGCGACAAGTCACAGCAACGTTCAAAAGCAACATGCAAAAGATTGCGATCGGAAAGTTCGGAAAACATGTGGGCAGCTATGCCCAACAAATAATGCGTATCCAATCGAGCGTAAGCCAAAAGTTCATCAGGCAATGGCCTATGAAACAATGGAGAAAAAATTGTGTAATAGGCACGCACACAACGGTACGTGGACATTTATTCATTATTTCTATATTCAAACAATCGGTTTCAATAATTTTATAAGAGCAACAAACTCAAGAGAATAACAACGTTTCTTGGCTCATAGACAGCATGATTGTGATGATACTATTGATTGTGAAAATGGATAAGGCCGTTTGACCTTTTTTTATAGAAACCGAATATAGTATTTGTAATCAGTGATATGGGAAAATGGATGCAGTGTAAAACTTCACAGCATTTTGTATTTGTTGTTTGAACATTTCCAACTCCTGATAATGTTTTGGCAATATTCAGTAAGAAACACTATTTTCAAAAATAATTTTCACTAATAATGTGTATCGACTTTCATTTTAACAATAAAGCGTAATACTACAATTTATTGAAACTTTTATAGATAAAAATAGGCAAATATATAAAATATACATAATAAACTCTATAATTTTAACAATCTAAGTTGTATCCGTAGTTCTTAATTATTTTTTAAAGTTGTTTGGGATAGGATCATGTTAACGTATTAATGCAATCTTGTAAAATGCAATTTTTCATAAGGAAAATGTTCACAAGTCAAACTTTTCCTTATCAAGGTATTTGTGCTTTAAATAGGTCAAACATCTAGTAAATTGTAAGTTACAAATGCTCCACTTAGTTGTTGCACACAAGGATTAAAACCACTAAAGTTTCCTAAAATGTATAATGGTTAGCATCTTTACCTTTAATAGTAAATGCATCAAAAAATGTATGCTCTTAATTGCGAATTTTGGACTCTACGTTTGTGTAGTAGATTTACCTAAAAAGAATAAACATCGTTCAAACGAAATTATTCACTACACAACAATTTAAACATTTATTTTGGTTGGTGACGTAATCACCTCTGCATCATTTTCCATATTTATAAACCATATAAAACAATCGACTTCGATGGTTTCATAAGTGTAACAAACGTAGAAGAATAACGAGGTTTCTTGACTGGTAGACGGCATCCTTGTGACGTCGCCACTGTTCGCAAAGATTGACAAAGACAACTGATTTCTTGTCAGGGTTATCTCCCTTAGCACATATGGTATACGTATACCTTAAGATACCTTTTAAGTACTCTGGGTGTATGCTTGCACCCGCCCGCTGTGCAATCAATCCCTACTGTTGTTAGTCTAGATGCCTTTCAGCTCTTAATCCACGATGCAGCACATGGAGGAGGAACAGTAAGGAATATCACCATCTTTGGAAATTGAGACTTTTTAAGCATTACTCAAATCCTCAGGATCACTATCATCCTCAACAATTTAAACAGTCCAATATCCTGAGTAAAAATGTTCATGCAAGTAATTTAAAAATGGAGCTATAAATAATCAAAACAGAACACAATAACTGTTGTTCGTAACAGACAAGGGACAATCATCTAAAAAACTACTAATTGTTGCTAAATAAATGTTTTACAAAAACAAGACAAAAATAAAATAATGACATGTATTGCACCGACTGCAAAAATATACAAATTGTTCTACCTACCTAATTCGCCAGTCTGCCAATTGATATTTTTTATCTGTCCGAACATTGGCGTAATGCTGCAACAAAAAACTGAGGGAATGACGTGGAAGTAGAAGAATGCGTGAAGCTACACCAGTATCGAACAAATTAACTACATACACACCAAAATCTCTTTGAAGCCATTTCAAATCTGAATTGGAACCGTGAAAAACCTAAATTGAATAATTTGCCGTTTACAATAACACGATATTGTGAAATATGTCAAACGAATTACTACTTAAATAGATACAAGTAGTTTAAAATATAAAAGAAAATATTTATCCTTTTTCACTTACTTTAATTCGATTGGGGTCTGTAAACAATTCATTTAAACGATATAAATGATCACGTAAAGCCAAAGCATCAATAATATAATCTTCGTCTATAGTACTAATTTGAATAAGACATGTAAATCCTAAAAAACTTCGATAATTGTGATGCTAAACGGAAAAAAAATCAAAATAGATTAATGAAAAATAGTAATTACCACAAATTGTTGTTCATCTAATTCACTACATTTCCGACTAATCGTATCTGTTCTAAACTTTCATTAAAGTGCAATAATAATTCAATTACTACTTCCGACAGAAAAATCAGACTACAATTTAGTTGTGAACATGACCGTGGGATGCTAATGATCTTGGTGTCAAAATGTTAATGATCTTGAAGATTTGAGTAATGTTTATAAAGTGAATGAGTGAATGACCAGTTTACTTTAGACGTCTTTTTCAGGTTGTATTGAAAATATATAGCCAAACAACATCTATTAAGCCATATTTCATTTTGGTGGATGACGTGGTCACCTCTTCATTATAAAACATTATAAAACAATCGACTTCGATGACGTAATAAGCGTAAAAAATAACGAAGTTTCTTGGCTGGCATACGGCGTCCTTATGACGTCGCCACAGTTTACAAAAATTGATAAGATTACCTGATTTTTTGTCGGGGTTATCTCCCCTAGACCAAGGGCTACATATGTTATATGTATAACTTAAGATACCTTTTAAGTATGTTGGGTGTATGCTCGCACTCATCCGCCGTAGCAGGAGCTCAGTTATATCGCTGTGCAGTCGGTCGCTGCTGCTGTTAGTGTAGATGCCTTTCCGCACCTAGTCCAGGATGCAGCACACAGGATGGACATTAGAAATTGAGACTTTATAAGCATTACTCAAATCTTCAGGATCATTAGCACCCCTATTAAGCTATATATATATATATATATATATATATATATATATATATATATATATATATATATATTATAATGGTTCAAATATTGAATGGATTGCTAACAGATTGCCCTTATGATAAAATAAAGAATAAAACCATACAAATCTTAATAACTTTAATAAACATGAACAAGCTTTTGTGTAAATCTGCTTAAATAAGAGTACTTCTTCAGCGTATAATAAAATTAATAAAGATTTCTTAAATGATAAACGTTCATCGTTAAACATTCGAACAATAAATCTGGAATAAAAAACTCTAAAAATTCAATTTCTTTGTATGTTTCAAAAATTATTAATATGCCTAAGCCTTCATTATTCAATTAATCACTAACCATCAGCGAAAAACGTTATTTAAAAATAACGATATATAACAGGCAAATAATCTTCTTATTATTGTGGTTATTGGTTTAGATAGTTATATACAGATATAATACTGATACGGTTGCTAAACTTAAATTAAGAAAATAATTATTTGACTAAAAAACTTAATCTCAAAATATCGGGTTTATTACTCCGGGTAGCATAACCCTAAAAAATCACAATAACTTCGTAATCCTTTCTTACAATTATACATTTAAAAAGTACGGTATACAGTTAACGTATATTAATAATCAACGTTCAAATAATAGAAATTTCAATCATCACTATTGTAAAAAGACGTTCCTGGTAAACCAAAAATATAAAAAAGTTTTCAATCAATTAAAATACCTTTTGTAAATTTTCATTGTCATTAAATACAAACTTATTATATTCCATTAATAAAAAATATCTAACAAGTTACTTAATAATAACAAAATATTAGCTTTTAATAAAGATGTTAATGATCCTGAGAATTTGAGTAATGCTGGTGATATTCCTGACTGTTCGTCCTCCATGTAGTGCATCCTGAATTAGGTGCCAATAGGCATCTAGACTAATATCAGCAGGGACCGAGTGTACAGCGATATAACTATTTTTATTGGATTTCTGTTTAGTGAATGGGTGCTAGCATGCACCCGATATACATAAAAGGTATCTCAAGGTAGTTATTTACCATATGTAGAAAATGTGAGTTTATATAGAAAACAAGTCACTTCTAAATTTCATATCAAAACCCTAACAATATTATTGGTTCACCCTATATCAAATCTTTTCATTTCGGTAAAATCCGGTTTGCTATTTATATTTTTAATACACCCAAATACGTTTTTTCTAAATTGCGTCTGTTGAGTTTTAACCAACAATATACTTTGCCATATACATTGGGCTGCCAACCATACGTTTCAAAGATTAAACAAAAAACAATAGTTCTTTAAATAGATATACTATCATTATAGTAAATTATTAAAATTAAAGACAGAATCTAAAGTAAATTATTCTTACTTCCAGGTCAATAGCCAGTTCATTGTATTGACCAAATGTCTTCATAGCTGTCTCAAAATCTTCAACTTGATCGATAAAACGACATGATCCTATGACTGGCTTAAACACAAATTTTTCCGGACTCAATGGTTTCCATTGTCCTACTGTTTGTCTAAAATTCTCCAATTCAACTTTATAGGGGTGAGAATAACTAGAATCACAAAGGTTAAAAATGTATACAAGAACTTAAGTGTATTATATTGTATATAATCAATTAATACCTTAAAAAAGATTTCTAAAGGAATCAAACTCACACCAATCTCAGTCCGGAGACAAGGCTCTTACTAATGAGCCGCCACAAATTATTATTTTTAAATTAAGCAAATAATAATAAATTAACAATACATACCAATTAAAGTATCTAAATTATAATTTTTATCTATTTCAAAAACATTGTTAATATTACTAAAATTTGTTCTAAAGGCACTTGCTAAATTTATAAAATCAATTTTCTTTTAAAATTCAATTTTGATTTTAAATCATGCTTCTAATCTACAACTTTCAACTATAATCCCTAATCGTTTAATATTAAAGTATAATATTCATTACAGATCCAAAAATGTAAAAATGTACTAAAAATGTACTTACTCATCTGAATCCGGTAATACATTTTTGTCTACAGAATCTATTTAAAAATCATAATGTTTAAAGTAAATTAAAAGTACCTTCAAACGAAACAATACAATTAGGTTTGGTTTTGAGAATGGGTAAAAAGGGGTTAAAAGAATTGTCGGGAGGAATAGAAAATGCAATTTGTGGTCTATTTACAAATTTAGATGATAATAGACGCAACGCTGATGATTTGGTACTTGCATTCGAGTGTTCATCATCCAACTCCTAATAAATTATTAAATTTAAAAAGTACTGGCTTACATTATCCAATTCTGTCGATTGAATGGCAGAACATTTGGAGCCTTTTTGTACAACCACAACCAAATCATTTTGGCATGTTTTGGTAAAAGGGTTTTTTTTAAGTTGTGGATTTTCAATTATATCCATGTCAATCGCCAATTTTTCCAAAATTCGATCATTCGAATTTACCAATAAACTAAATTTTTCTTCAATACTTTTAATCACAGGTACATCCAATATGTTAGTTTTGTAATCGGACAAATCAAGTACTTTTTGAATTCTAAAACAACAATAAATTATTTTGTAATAATTACGTGGACAAAAGTTTTCTGCATTGACCATTTAATATCGTTTTGTATTGGGGAAAATCGTTGTAGTAAATGTAAGTCGGAGTATTAGATGCAGGCAAATCTTGGGATAATTTGACAGCTTGAGTTACTGTAGACATAAGTTCCTAAACGCAATTAAATAATGTAAAATGACTCACTGTGGTTAACTGAACTCGACTACAAGGTTTATCATTTACGTTAGAATCTGACATTTTGCAGAGACAAGTTATATATACATATAACTAAAAAATGAGCAGTACTAAAATGTAATAAAGATATTTTGTTAAATAATTAAATTCAAAATTTGTAACTAATACAAAATAACTAAATTATAACTCACTTAAAAACAAATTCTAACTGTTATTAAATTCCTAAATAATAATTTAATTTAAGAGTTATCTACACTATAAAAGACAAAACAATCATATCTTAATTAACAACAACAATATAAAAAATATTCAAATAAATACATACAAAATGACATTATTATTAAAAATGTCACAAAATAGGGTAATAATTTTGTCTGTTACTTTGTAAACTAATAGGAAATTAATGCATTAAAAAAAATTAATTAAAAACACAACTTTAAAAATTATCGAAATTATAATGCAGTTATTTTACTAATATTAAGTATATAAATAAAACATTTAAAACAAAATTTTATAGAAACGGTTAAGCTTAATAAATTAAGAGCACTCAACAAAATTTATTTACAAAACATTAAAAAAACTATTAAACGTTTATAAATTAAACATCTAAATACAAAAAGAACTACATTAAACACTGAAACAAACGGTACATACTTTCCATAAACGTGAGCAGCTCAAGGACGACAGTGACTATTTTAAATAATCACATGTTTGTTGTTTAAATAATTTTTAAAAGTATTATTTAAAATTAATTTAAAATATTTTAAATAACGTGTAAAATTTATTTAATTATAATTAATATTAACAACATAAATGTATGTACTTTGTTTTAAGAATAACTAAAATACAATAATACTTTAAAATTTGTTATGATTAATAACTATATATATATATATATATATATATATATATATATATATATATATATATATATATATATATATATATTATTATAAACAACGTAAATACTTCAATAAAACTGTGTACACGTTTCAGGTTGATACACGAGTTAAATAGGAGAAAAACACCTTTTTAGTACTCTGTTCAAAGTTATTGGATATCATGAATGTAAAAAATAACAAAAATGAATAAATAAAAATAAAAAAGTGTTAAAAAAGTTAGGTAAAATTAAAAAGGAAAAGCTTGAATGGATGGGGCTAACACAACGTGCGGGGGCAAGCTATTCCAAGCGGAAATAACCCTAAAGGAGAAATGGTGAAGACCTATGCGGGATTAAACGCGGGGTTTAGAGAGTTTGAGAGGGTGTCCTCTACGAGGGTTGCTAGAAATTGTAAAAATATGCTTAAATTGATCGGACTTGATGAGTTTGAAAACTAAGATGAGGTAGCCCCGGGAGTCTTTTATCTTTCAAAGGGAAGAGGCAGAGGGTTTCCAGTCGCTTAGAGTAGGGGACGCTTTTAAGAGCACGCGGCAGCTTAGTAAAGCTTCTTTAGACCTTATCCAGTTTGACGATATCGGCCCTTAAAAGTGGGGAAGTCACTTGAATGCAGCATTCAAGATGCGGTCTAAAATAAAGTTGATAAAGGAGTCACGTACAGCTAACCGGAATATTCCCCAAATTACGCTTGAAAAACTTAGTAAGACGATAACAGGTTAGAATTTTTTTATTATGATGGGACGAAAAACTAAGAGAGGGGTTGAAAATAACTCCTAGATCTTTAACTGTGTCGATCTTGGTGATGTTCTGGGAACTCGGGAATTTGAACTGGTTCCCAGAGAATTTCCCGAAAGAGAAGTGGTTGCATTTGGAAATGTTTAGAGGGAGAGCATTATCAAGAGACCATTAATGGATGTTGTTAATGTCTCGTTTGCAATTGTTCAGGGTTGAAGCCCCAAATTTTGACATCGTCAGCATAGAGAAGGATGTCAGAATGAACAACCGAGGGCAAATCATTGATGTAGATAACAAAAAGAAGTGGCCCTAGCACTGATCCCTGGGGGATACCTGAAGTAATCGGGGTAGGGGGAAGGATGCATTTCCTAATTTGACGCTGAACTGGCGATTGAAGAGAAAGTCGTGTATCCACTCTAAGAGAAGAGGACATATACCGAAGGTTTTGAGTTTACTAAGCAGTGCAAAATGCGGAACTTTGTCAAAGGCTTTGCAAAAGTCGAAGTAGATAACGTCAACTGATGGTGAATGTTCCAGCTTATGGGTAATGTTCTTGGTAAACTCAAGGAGGTTGGAGAGACAGGATCTCCCCGGCATGAACCCATGCTGAGCTGGGCTGATAAAGTTATTGTGTGTGATGAAACCCATCAGATCAGATTTAATTATTTTCTCGAGGATTTTGCTGGAACATAACAGAATACTTATGGGCCTAAAGCTATCGGGTTTAAATTTGGAACCGGACTTATAAATTGGACGTATAAAAACAAGCTTCCAAATTGTAGGGGAAATGCCGGGCTAAATGGAGCGGGTAAAGATGTGGGTGAGGGAAGGAGCGAGTTCGGATGCACATTCTTTAAGGACTTTCGGGAAGAGGTCATCAGCACCGCGAGATGTTGATTTAAGCTGGGACAAATACTTAGACACTAAAGAGGGAGTGATGGTAAGGCTACCGGAATTGAGGGCAGGATTAGGAAGAGAGTCGATTAAAAAGTCGGGATTGAAAACGGACTTAAAGTATTCCCCAAGGTATTGCACACCTCAGGGAGCGATAAAAATAAACCGGTATTATTTTTCAGCTTAGGAAGAGAGAAGTCGTAACCCCGTTTGTTCTTAATAAATTTGAAGAGAAGACTATTATCCGATTTGGCATTGCTCAGGAGTGAGTGGAGTCTAAGGTTTTTAAGCCGTCTGAGACAAGCAACGGATTTACTAAGAAGATCTAGGTAGCGATAGAGAAAGGAGGGGAGACCTGTTAATTTCCACTTGTTAAAAGTAATATTGCGCGACTTAATGGTACGGATAATGAAACGGGGAATTTTGGGTTTAGAAGGGGTTGGGGTGTGAAATGTAATAAAGCGCTCAATACCTATTCGGATGATGTGAGAGAAATGGTCGTAAAGACTGTCTATGTCGTTATTGGAGGGGTCCCAGGTAACATTCCTCAGGCAGTTCCTGAAACTAACAAAATTAGCACGGCGGAAGTTAGGAGCGGGCAAGGACCTGTGCTTTAGGCCTATTGCGGATGAGGGGAAGTGAGCTGTGAAAGAAAAAAGAGCATGATCACTCTTTTCTAGGAGAGGTAAATGATAAATGCCATCAATAAAAGAGGCTTTGTTTGTGAAAACTAGATCTAGGCAAGATGAAGAGCTACCAATCCTAAACCTGGTGAGGGAGCGAACATGTTGGGTGAGTGCATGTTCTATACTAAAATGAAGAAAAGTGGATTCAAAGGACTTAGTAGAGCAGCTGAGCGAGTTACAGTTAATAGAGGGGGCATTAAAATCCCCCATTAGAAAATGATAATTGTGTTTGGACGCTAAAATAGAATGGAATTCCAGAAATAGGGAACGGTTGGAGGCTTCAGGAAGCGATGGGGGACGGTAAAGGATTGAGACGAGGATGCTCTTGCCTGAGGAGAGAGAGAGAGAGATAGCAACTGAGAGAAGATCATATCCTTGATCATAAAGCTTTGAAGAGGGCTGGGGGGGTGAAACTGATATCCTTTTTAATATAGAAGAAACATCCCCCACCTTTGGAGCCCTTAAAGTCAAGCCGGATGATATTATAGCCATGGATTGGCAGTTTATTATCATGTATATCACCCGAAAGCCAAGTTTCTGTAATTCCAATAATATGGGGCTTTGAGACTTCGACTAGACTAGTTAATTCAAAAAGCTTATTTGAAAGGCTAAACGCATTGGTATAGAAAAAACTTAGTGGGGCAGGGGATTATGAGGGGGAGTAGCGCACCTGTTTCTTTTAGACGATAAAAGAAAGGGACGCGACTCCGGGGCGAAGAAGGAAAAATTCTGTAAGTTTGTAATAGGAATGGAGGTGTCTTTGAGTTTAAGAGATAAGTTTAACAATAGGGATGGTCGAAAGTTTCGGACAACTGTTTTGGGCTGAGGAGCGAGATTTAACCATTCTGTCAGACATAGGATGGTCCTTGTGTAGACGAATCCCGGAAAATTAATGCAAACGGAGGGCCAGTTACTTAAAATTTCGCTTACAACATTGGGGGTACTACTAATTATAATTGGGGGGAAAGAGTGAGGACGCTTAGCACGTCATACGGGTAATTTTAACCTCAGGGAACGATGGTAAACAAGATTTAACAATCTGAGACGATATCTTTATAATTGATTGCCGTTTTGGGACTTCCTCTAATTATTAAGTTGTGTTCACGTTGTCTATCTGCAGCGAATTGTTTAGCAGCGCAAAGGATTTCGTCCTGCGAAAGTCCTGAGAAAGACTTGCTACAGAGTCTTTCAGCAATCTAATTTCTTTTGTCTGTTTTGTCAGTATTGTGACATACATAAAAAAATATTATAAACTATCAGTGTAAACAAAATTTAAAATAAAAATATATAAAATTATGCAATATTTACGAAAGCAAAGTAATATATAATTTAAATAAATAAAACAAATAGCAAATTGTGAGGTATACCAAAAGATATACAAAGGTATACAACATATATATTAAAAAAAAACACTATCGAGTTGAGGCGCTCGTCATGTTACACGTTAAGCGGAGCGTTATTTATATTTTTTAAATTTTTTTAAAGAATTGTAGAAATATTTTTGTATTGTAATACAAAACGTCTTTTATTATCATTTTTGTATATTTATTATTTTTGCTCACTATCCATAATTGTTAACTGTTCCACTATCTACCATGATTTTATCTTAATTTTAAACTTTTTTGTAACAAATTCCTCTTTACCTTACTATTTATTTAATATTTTTTCCTAAAAATTTAGAACAATTTGAAAACCGAGTATTAAAAGACGTTTTAACCTATTCAACTCGTAAACAATCCTAAATCTTGAAATCTCAAATACAAAACTGTAATAATGGAAAAAATAAAATAATAATTTTAATTTATAAAACATTATTATTTAAATAAAATAATAACAGATATTTAACGCTACGTAAACGTGTAAGTTGTTCAATGTATTTTATATAAAATAAATTTTGGAAAATTGGTACACAATGTTACACAAATATTTAATTAAGTAGAACTCTTTTAGTGTTAATACCGATTTAAAATGTTTTAATGTTTATTAATTCTAAATTTTGTCCAATAAATTTTTTTTAAATTAAAAATATTTTACAACAACTATAAAGTAATTTCCAATGTTTAAATATTAATTTTTTTTGAGATATATGCCCACACATTTGTAGGGAAACATGTTAACAAGTAGACTATTTACAATAAATTAATGACCACTAGTAAAAGTCAAATTAGTAATTACTTGGATACAAATTATTTAAAAAAACTATTTCTAAAAAGTTCTTATTTTTATATTGATTTAGACATACATTGTACAATAAAAGTGTTTTTGTAATTGTTTTTGTAGGAAAAATCTATTTGTATTAATATTTGAATATTAAATATTAAAAATCTGATGCTTATTAATAATAATGCTGTAAATTAGAATAAAACAAAAATTTAGATTTGGGAAAAATATGTTAGCAAGTTGATATTTGCAATGGCCACTGATAAGACTCAAATCAATACTTACTTGAGTAGAAACCGAAAGCTTTAATGACTTTCACTAGAAAAGAAAACTATTTGGATTTAGATTTAATGTTTAAATTTTGATTATTTAAAATAGCTAATACTTTAATATTTTAAGTTAAAACAAAAAAATGTTAGAACGAAACCAAATTATAATCAATAAATAACTTATTCGACAAATTATACTTAAGTCCGATTGTGTGACAGACATACAACAGATGGATAATAAGCTCATTCTTATATTTATTTTATTTTTTATTTTATTTTATGTTTTCTACTTCGAATGTTTTACAAGAAACATCTTTCAGCAGTGGACATTTTAGCGAGCCGAACGTGGGCCCGCATTTTAGTGCCGGTGATGGGATTCGAACCCATGCCCACGGAGGTCCGAATTCGAGCGCTGTACCGCTAGACCACCCCGGCAATATTTGATTATAGTCTAAACCTTGTGTTTTTATTTTGAAACCTGGAAATAGTAAATTAGCAAGCCAAATTATTTAGATAATAAATTGCTAACTCAAATGTTAATTCACCCAACATCCAAAGAAAAAATTTTAAATTACAGTTTTTATTGAATACTTTTTAAAATTAAAAACCTTAAACAAAAACGTACATTCTAATTAGAAAGATAGAATAGAGCACAAATAGTTAAAAAATAGATAAATTAAACTTTTTTAATGTTGTTTATAGTTTCCGTTGGCATTTAACTCTGCATTCATAATTACATTCGTCCATTGTAGGAAACTTATTTTCATTGCCACCGCATCCGGTATACCAAAATTTGACACATTTTTGCAATAATTTGTTAAAACCATAGAATCCAAATGATTTGTCACAGCGACCTGGATCTATTGTAAAACTGCATTTTTCTACATTAACAAAAGATTAAAATGCAGAAATTAAAATTTTGTCGGGTAGAAGCGTAATTGGCAATAGGTGATAATAAACGGCGTTTGGATACCATTTTTAATTTAGTAAAAATTATTATTTTAGACAAACTAATTAAAAAGGTAATTTACACTAATGTATTTTCATGTAAAACAACGTTTGCTATATATAAATAATTATAAATATTACGTAAGTTGCGCATATTAATTATGTATTTATTTTAACTTTAATTAATTTTTTTATAAAATAAATTATAATATAACTTCAAAATATTTAATTAATTGTTAGTGTAATAAATAAATTTACGTACCGTGTAAAACACCATTATTATAGTTTTCAACAATATTTATTAATACAAATAAAAATAAGCAGATTAGAAATCCTAAGTTCATGTAATTTTAAATTATTTATAGTGAGTTCTTTAAATTTTAAATTAAATTACTTGTCATTTATATTAAAAAATAAGTTATTGTTAGTTTTTAGTGTCTATTTTTTGTGCTTTTACATTACGATTTAAATCAAGTTTATTAAAGTCAGGTTAACGCATTACACATTAACGTTTATATCAATAAAGTTTAGGTTAAAAAATAATATTTAATTTTTGTAATTACAAAATCAATAAAAATAAAATCAATTTAGAACAATAGAGTTCAATTTATAAAATTATTGTAATGTTATTTTTATTAAATAATGGGGATTATCTCAAACACGCATTAGAATAAAGAAGTTTAAAAGGAAAAAGTAAACCAACGTTATTTACGTTGAAATAATCACATTAAATAATTGAAAAGTACACTTTGAAATAAATTAAAAAAAAAATTACTTATACATTAGTGGAATAACATTTGAAATATATAAATGTTTTGTTGAACTAAGTGTAATTGTTTGATTATCTATTTGAAGTAGTTTAATGCCCATATAAGTAAAAATATTGAGGCATGTTAATCAATAATACTTGTCCATTCGAGGAAAGAGAATAGTTTTGAGCACAACATTAGCAACCTGGCTTCTGAAAACATTTTACTAAAAAAACAAGATAACACCATTTTATTAAGCTTTGACAAAAAATGAAAACATGATTCCATTGATGTGGTTTGGCGATATTTGAAGTGATTCTCAATTTTTCATAAGCACAAAAGAGTTCTCTCACTTGCACACCGGTAGTAACGTAGCAGCATTTGAGGACACTGGGCAATTAGAATTATCATCATTATTGTTATTATGATTATGATTATTATGACTATTATTATTATTAGTAGTAGTTGTTGTTTTTGTATTAGTATTATTACATAAAGCTTTAATATCTCACTGATCAGATTTACTATAAATAATAAATTTACAGGTTCTAGGTCATCCACTCGTAGCTCAGTGGTTTAAGGCGCTGGCCTGATACCAGAGAGAGCATGGGTTCAAATTTATGTGTGTAAAACTTGAAAGTTATGCGCTGTTGATGATTCCAAATAAGAATGAAACAGCTGCACAGTGCTCTTGATAAACTTAAAAAAACTCGTATAAATCTACTATTCGAATTAATCTTACAATTTTAATATAACAATTCTAAAAACAAATAATCCCTTAAAATTCATGGACAAATAATATATCTGACAATTTTCGTAAATATTAGATCACTTGCATACCAATTAATATACTTCTTCTTGTCTTGTAATAAGCATTATTGTGACAAAATTGATTAAATAATATTAATTATTGGCACAAATATTTGACCGCCGTTTGCACACAAAAATATTTATGTATAAATGTTAAGTAATACAAAACGGTTATTTAATTTTGCCTTAATTATGTCCATTCTCGTACTATTGTTAATAAATTTATTTGCAATACACTGGCAGTTTTTTCAAATGTAAAACATAAAGTGTAATTTTAAATATTTTTTAACGTTTTTTATGTATAAGTTAAATAACGTAAATTATAAGAAAATAATAGTTACATTTTGAAAAAATATGTATGATAGTTATTTTTAAAGTTAATATTTTCCATCTATAGTTGTTTACTTTAAAAAAAAAATTTAGTTTTAGAAAAAAGATTAGAAATTTAATTAAATTTACAAAAGATTTATAAACTAAATATTTATTTATTTTAATATATTTTTTTGTACTGTTATGATTAGTTTATGTTCTTAATTACTTAAATTATTATGTATATAATAATTTTTTTATTTATGCCAATATTTAAACGATATAATTAAAATTGTGATGTGTGATGCGATTTATGCTAATTATGTTTGATTAAAAATAAACATGTAAATTTACAGTAGCGAGGCCACTAACTAAATCAACTTTAGTTTCCTTTATTAATCCAGTATTAAACCAAATATACATATTAACTTGTTTAATATTATATTTATTTGAACTAATTTGGATATTTTACAGTACAATGTAACAAGTGTGCCTTATAATGACTTATTCTATGTATAGTAATTCTGAATATTTAAAAAAAATCACATACATACTATATTGACTATATTTATATTTATTAACATATGACATTCTCTTTCATTTTGATCCCATTACTTGTACTACTACTTTTTTATATTAATGGTAAAAATGTATTTTACGCTGAATGTATCTCTAGTGAAATATTAAAGCTTAATAATAATAATAATAATAATAATATATATATATATATATATATATATATTATATATATATATATATATATATTAGTATTTTGTGATTTGTCAGCCAATCCTGGAAAATTTCGAGCTAGTCATAAAAAATACGCTTTTAATTCCAAAACAAAAACGTAAAATGTTTATTTATGGCAGATGTGATAGAAGTAAAAATAGATTTAGATTCTTATCCGAATGTCAACAAAAATGAACTTTGTTTGTGGTAAAGAAAAAATAAAATAAAACAAAATACTAATTAGTAATTGTGTTAACTAATTTTTAAATTTTATATATTAAACAATTTTTTACATTCAATTTATAAACAATTACCTTTAAATACGTTTTTAAAAAAATTGATTTTGATTTATTTCGATTTTTATTTATGAAAAATGTGGTCTAATGGAATAATTAAGCAAAATTTTAAAAATGAGCTTAGGTTAACCAAAACGCTTTATTGGAACGGATGGTATGCGGAAATGCAAGTTAGTTTGAACTAAAGTAGTATTAATCTGGAACAATCTTGTTATACAGTTTACATTAAACATAATAATAGTAATAACAAATACATTAGAACAAATGAAGAAAATAAACTTGCAAGTACTATTAACTAATAATAGAATAATAAAAATAAAATAGATGTGACAAATATTGCAATATATTTTTTTATTTTAATACTTTTTTTTACAGACAACTGTAAAACGAAAGTGATAAGTATTATCCAATATAATTTACTGATGATTAGCAAATTGACAAATATTAAAAAATGAAATAAATGATACAATAAATAAATATGCAGTTTAAAAAAAATAGTGTAAAAATTAACAAAAAAAAAATCTAAACTAATTTGTTATCTCCAATTGTTTTTTCGTAAACATAAATACTGAAAATTTTAAATAATGTAAAGTACTTAATATTTAGTTTATATTTACTTAAAATATTTATTTATAAATTTTGAGTTGGTAACTAAGTACATTTAAAAACTACCATATAAATGTGGATAATAAGTTGAAGATATATAATTTTTATTATGATTGGTCTGTTATTAATTTGTGTGCTTAATCTCATAAGAAATGAGCAATGTTATTACTTAAAATTTCTAGTTATATGTACATTCAACTAATTGTAACGTCATAATTTTAATCAAAACCAAAATATTAAAAAAACAACACCAATATAAACGGAATTGCTAAATGCAATTTACATTTTTTTATAACTATTAATAAATAATTAATTAACGTATTTAAAACCGTTATTTAAAAAGTATTTGAATACTCTAAGTTTATGTTTCTACAACACGAAATTTAACGTTTTTGTTACCTCACAATAAAAATTTAAACTTAAATTAAAAAATATACATGAAACCTAATTGATTATATTTTTTTAATATTTAGCTTTTAAATAAACAATTTTTTACATTTTTTTGTTTTAATGCATTTTTGTCGAAAAATAATTGATATATCAACAATGGCTTCACAGTATAATACCATATTCAAAGACGATTTTCGGTTTTTACCAAAAATGTTCATTTACTTTTAAAATTAAGTGAAAAATTAATACTTACATAAAAATAAAAATGCAGTATATTTTGTTAAAGTAATTAAAAAATTGCTCACTTTTAATTTTCCCCGGTTTATTAAAACAAGATTATCTTGTTTTAAAAAAATGCATATTGTTGCTGTCAAGATCTGCAGGAATCAAATACTCTATCTTATTAAACGATATTGTTAATAAACATTTTAAACCCTGTATAAAATTAGCATCAGGGATTGAAGGTTATAATACTCACCCACTACATACAGCTTTACACAAATCTAAAGCTTCTGGAAAAACAAGGAGAACCTACCTGCACATGAAAGCCAAAACTAATTAATACAAAAACTCATGTCTGCCATACTTATCCAATCCAGAATCAAAGTAAGAATCATTCCACCCACGCATTTATTTGAACTAATTTGGACATCCTCCAGTATAATGCAACTGCCTTAAATGACTTATTCAAAGTATAGTAATTTTAAATTTGTTTTAAATCACATGTTTACTGTATTGACTATATTTATATTTATTATTATATGACATTCTATTTCATTTTGTTCCCATTATTCGTACTACTTTTTTAAAATTTTTGTTGTTATTTTTTTATTGATAGTGAAAATGTATTTTATACTGAATGTGTCCCTAGTGAGATATTAAAGATTAATATAGTAATAATAATAATAAATAATAATAATAAAATTATTTTAGGTTTTTAAAAAAAAACTATTTTTTGTTTGTTAAAAACTTATATTGTATCTTAAAAACAATAAAATACATTAACTTTTTAAATTATGAAATATAATTGACACGAATTTAGTTATTTGTTAGCAAGGAGCAGAAAGAATAGTATACTTCAACTTTTTAATCACAAAATGTTAAATTTTTTTACCCAGAAAACGCTGAAAGTATATTTTATAATAACACAATTAAAAATTGAAAGCATTTATAGAACTTTGTTTTGTAGTTAATAAAACGCTAATTAAAAAATGATGTATGTTTTGCATAACAAAATAATGTAAAATGAATAACGAACTTTGTACAAACCTATCCCTTCGTACTTTACAAGTCTTTTATGTAAAACCAATATATTAGGTTTGTAAAAATAATAAATTAACCATTATATAACAGATTATGTTAATCAATTTAACCAGTAGCATTTTCATTTTCAAATTTGGCGATATCTTTTAAAACAAAGTGCAATAATTTTCTTATGCTACAGTTGCATCTGTTTTGAGAAACATGGTACATTTTTGCAAAATTAATCTAAACTGTATTTAAATTCATCTTTCACATAAAAAAAAAAATAGTTTAAACACAAAGCAGGCTAAAATAAAAAAATTAGTTATGTTTTTAAAAATTGCTATTTAATAGTTCTAATACCAGTTGTGTCTATTTTGTTGTTTGTACAATGAACAATACATGTATAAGAATATTTAAAATTAAAAATTATTAACCTTAACTAATGTTTTGTTAAAATTTAGATTATATAAAAGTGCATAAACATCTTAATCAATAGCAAACCGAAGCTAGGTATTTACAAAAAGAAACAATAACATTCATTATTTGATATTTTGTACACATTATTTAATGTTCCTGGGTAGTCTAGCGGTACGGCGCTTAATTATGGATCTGGGTGAGTATAGGTTCGAATTCCACCACCGGCACTGTAAATACGGGCCTACGTTCGGCTTTGCTAACATGACCACTGCTGAAAGATGCGTTTCCCGTCAAAACATTCAAAGTAGTAGGCATAAATAGAATAAAATAACAGTAACCAATAATTTTAATATGCTTTTCATTTTATGTAGTATTTGACGTTCTGTGATCCTGATTTTACTCAACCTTTGATTATAAACCAGTTGTAATTTTGTGTATTATTTATTATTAACAACATACATTAATAAAATTATAATTTTATTTTACTTGCTATATAGTAGTGCAAAATAGCATAATTAAACTGAGTTATTTTCCCAAGTTATGTAGTTGTTTAAAATTCTTTAGTTAGAAAGCTAATTAATGTTTGCTATACATTACATTATGTTTTCATTTACATACTTGTCTAAAAATAAGGTATTGTAAGATTGTAAACGGTAAACTAAAATTATAATTGCCAATGTATTTCAATAATTCCGCAAAAATTTATAAAAGCATCTAAACCGATTGTTTTTTTTTGTAAAAATAAATATTAAGAATTAAAAATAATGTAAAGTACTTAATAGTTGCTTCACTTCAAAGTGAAATACTTTTATTTTAAAAAGTTGACCCAGTATAAAAAAGCATATTTTAAAAGCTAAGTTTATTAAAACGGAATTACTAAATGCAATTTACGCTTTTTTATAATAAATAATAAACTATTAATTTCTATGCCTAAAATCATTATCGGAAAATACATTTTAATACTTCAAGTTTATGTTTTTACGACAAAATTTAATTTACCCCATTATAAAAATTTTGATTTAAATTAAACAAAATAATTAATGTTAAAAATTTATTATTTAATTATTTTTTAATGTTTAATATATATATATATATATAGTTTTAAAAGGTTTCTAATATTACCTTGTAATCTAATCTGAAAATGTCGCTTTGGTTTTTACTTAAAAATATTGATTTGTTGTTACATTTAAGGTTAAAAATTAATATTTGTATTTATCAATAATAAAAGTAATTTGCTGGAACAATTACTAAGTATACTACAATATCTTTGTTTCAATTATGTATATTTGTTAAAAATATTAAATTTTATAATAAGTAATAATATTTTTATTATACTAAAAACAAAATTAAAAAAACAATAAAATATAAATTGCATGGTAGTTTTTAATTATGTTTAACAGACAAATTAATATTTTATAATAAAAATAAAAGTAAATATTTTGTTGACAGAATTAAAAAGTTCATAAAATTAAAAAAAATGCATCAGTTACTTAATTTTATGACAACATACGCCACAATCATATTGACAACTATCTTTAAAAATAAAATTATTTTCATTTCCTCCACATCCACTGTAAACAAATTGAACGCATTTACGACTACTTTTGTTGTATGCAAACCGGTTAAACGTTTTTAAGCAATTTCCTTTCAATATGGGTAATAAGCATGTCGCTACAAAATAAATTTGTTTAAAAATAAAATATGTTTAGAAAGTGTTGATACTTATTATATAACAACTTTAACAAATATAGTAGTGGTATAGATTTCAATGATTATAAATAAAACGTGCGTGGGTTTAAGTTCATGTGTGTGTGTAAAACTTGAAAGGTATGCGTTGCTGATGATTCCAAATAAGGATGAAGCAGCTGTACAGTGCTTCTGGTTGACTTGAAAACCTAGTAAATTTATTATACAAGTGAACCTGACAATACTAATATAACATTTCTAAAAACGTACGTTTTTTATTTTAATTTTCAAATTTTGACGTTTGAACTACAACGCATCGGGTTACAAATATAATATTTTGAACTTTATATAATCTATCTAATGTTTTAGTACAGCATTGCAATTGGATAAAACCCAAAAAATATTTTAAATTAAAATAACAAGTCTAAATTGATAAATTTAATTAAAGCATAGTGACAAGTTTAAATGTAAATTTGCTTGTTAATTATTTTTTGTTCTATTTGGTTTTTAACGGGAAACTTGTTCTCAGAAAGTGGACATTTAACAAAGGCAAACATTAATAAAATGTTTTGATCTAAAGACATTACGTCCTTTTAAAATGCATCTATTACTTACAACAATTGATTTAACAAACGATAAAATATAAATTTGTATTACAATTTTAAATAATTTACAAACGTTTTGGCCTACTTTGAAATTAAAATGTTTTACTAGTTAAAATAAACTCACGTTTCAAACCGTTAATTGTGCACGAACTAAAAGGAAATATAATTACTATTCCAACAATAAGCATAGGTAAATGCTTTGTACATACTTTCATTTTTTCAAGTGTACACTTTTTAAATTATGTTTTATACTGAGTAAATATTTATTCTATAAATACAACAATTAATTGTACTAATTATAAGAAATCAAAAATAATTTTAAAAATGTTTAACAAAAATGCATTATTGTATTAAATTATATATTAGTATTAACATTATTGCCATAATAATAATAATAATAATTATTATTATTATTGTTACTACTATTATCATTATTTCTATTATTATTGCTATAGTAATAACTATTATTATTATTATTATTATTATTATTATTATTATTATTATTATTATTATTATTATTATTATTACTATCAGTGTAGATATTGTAATAGGAATACATTCAGTATTATGAAATACATAACAATATGAAACACTATTAGTGTAGCAAAATTAACAATAAGATGGCGTACTTATGCAATTATTACAAGCACAAAGTAAAATGAATTTAATATATATCAAACATAGGGCACATTGTGAGGTGTACGAAAAGGTATATATTTAAAGAAAATATTTTAAATATAAAAATTATAATAATGGAAAAATAAACTAATAACTTAAATTTATATAAATATAATTAGTGTTAGTAAAATTTCTATTATTTAAGTAAAATAATACCAGATATTTGACACTACGTAAACGTGTAGGTTGTTGAATGCATTTAATATAAAATAAATGTTGGAAAATTAGTACTTAATGTTGTACAAGTAATTAATAATTTGACCAAAACACTGATAAAAGAATTTAATTACATAATATAAATTATAAGGGTATTTGTATTTTGAGTAAAAATTTATGTGAATTTATTTTGTAAGGAAATAAACAATGACAGTTAAATTAGAAGTGGAACATTTTCAGCGTTAACACAATTTGGTACCAAATGAAAAACGTTTCAATGTTTATTAATTCTAACTTTTATTTAATTAATTTTTTTTGTTTTTAACTGTACAATGTTTTACAATTACTACAAATGAATTTACATATATTTAAGTATTTATTATTTTTTTAAGATATATGCCCGAACATTGAAAAGGAATCATGTTAGCAAGTTGAAATTTTACAAGGGCTACTGATAAAATTTAAATCTATACATAATTGGGTACAAATCAAAACTTTTAATAATTTTTTACTAAGAAAGAAAACTATTTTTATTTGAATTCAAATATTAAATTTTAATTATTTTAAGCATCCAATACTTAAATATTTAAAATTAAAATAAAAAATTCGACAAACAACTTTTATTAAATATACTTTGAAATTACAAACTTTTAACAATAACATACTATCTACTTAAAAATTTGAATAGTGCACAATTGATTAAAATAAGTAAAATTAGAAAATTGGCAAATTTGAAGATAATTATGTTTGTCTTACAATTCACGTTGACATTCAACTTTGCATTCATGATTACTTATTTTTTTATTGGCACCGCATTCGGCATACGACAATTTGACATATTTTTGCAATAATTTATCAAAACTATAAAATCCGATTGATCCGTGACAGCGGCCTGAATCTATTGCAAAATGGCATTTTTTTGCATTGACAAAAAATTAGAATAAAGAAATATTGAAATTTTGCATTATCAGTTAAAAGCGTAAGTTGGCAACAGGTAAGAGTAAACGACGTTGGGATACCGGTTTTAATTTGGTGAAAAATATTATTTTAGAGAATCGAAAGCACAGAGGCAATGTATATCATTGTATGTTAATTGTAAAAAGAATTTTGACAAATATATATATATATATATAGTTATAAACGTTATGTAAAATTGCGTACATTAATTACGTGTGTACTCTAAATTTAATTATTATTTTTAAATAGAAAAAATTATAATTTAACTTAAAAATATTTAATTAATTGTTAATATAGTGAATAAATTTACATTCCGGGTAAAATGTCATGACTTTTGTTTTTAACATATTTATTAATAAAAATAAAGATGAGCAAATTGGTAATTTTAAGTTTATGGAATAATGAATTAGTTATAGTGAGTTCTTTGAGTTTTAAATTAAGTCACTATTATGTTAAAAAACAAGCAATTCTCACGTTTTAGTGTTCATTTTTTGTGCTTTTAAATAACGATTAAAACTGAGTTAACCATAGTCAGGCTAACGCATTATACGTTTACTGTTTATGTCAATAAAGTTTAGGTTAAAAAAATAATGACCAAATTTTGTTATTATAAGATCAATAAAATTAAAACCTATCTAGAACGGTAGATTTTAATTTATAAAATTCTTCAATGTAGTTTTTACAAAACATAATAGGGATTATCTCAAACAAGCTTTGAATTAAATAAGTTTAAAAGAAAAACATAAACTAAATAAATAGATTAAACACATGTTTTTTACATTATAATTATTACATTATAAAATTAAAATGTACACGTTTAAATTTTAATTATGCGGATTTAAAAAAATAATATTTGATTGACTTAAGTAAACTGGAGTAAATTTATTGTTCAAGTAAGTCTGATAATTCTAATATAACAATTCTAAAAATAAAAAATCTCTTAAAAACCCATAGATAAATAATATAACTGACAATTTTCGTAAATATTAGATTAATTGTAGACCAATTAATATACTTCTTCTTGTCTTGTAATAAGCATTATTGTGACAAAATTGATTAAATAATATTAATTATTGGCACAAATATTTGACCGCCGTTTGCACACAAAAATATTTATGTATAAATGTTAAGTAATACAAAACAGCTATTTAATTTTGCCTTTATTATGTCCATTCTCGTACTATTGTTAATAAATTTATTTGCAATACACTTCACAAGTGCTGGCAAACTTTGCAAATGTGGTAAATATTTTTGAACTATAAAGTATACAGTATAATATTAAACAACTTTTTAAGTTTTTTTTGTGTATTAGTTAAATAACGTAAATTATAAGAAAATAATAACGTTACATTTTGAAGAAATTTATAAGATAATTATTTTTCAGTCTATTGTTGTTTATTTTTTATTTTTTAAATTTAGTTTTAGAGAAAAGATTAGAAATTTAATTAAATTTACAAAATATTTATAAACTATGTATTTTTTTGTACTGTTATTATTGGTTTGTGTTTTTTGATAAATCAAAGTATTATGTGTATAATAATTCCTTTTATATATGTTAATATTTAAACGGAACTATTTAAAAATGTGATGTGTAAATATGTTGTAATATTTATTATCTTATTTTAATTTTATTTAGGCGTAGAAAAAAAACCAGGTAATTAATTGTGTTAATGTTTTTTAATATAAATGTTTTTAATTAAACGGTAAATAATGTATTTGCATTTTGCAACGGCATGCTTTATAAAATATGTTTCAATGTAACAATAATTGTTAGACCGTTAAATTTGGATCCGATTAAACACGGGGGTCCGTTTACTGTTGATATACATTATATAGAACAATACAGAATATGCACTTATTGTCTTGTGTTTCTTGTAAAACATTAAAATGATAAATGTAAGATAAGTAGACAAAATAAATAAAATGCAATTGTGCAAAATTTGTTTAGATCGTTTATCTTAACTTTATCTATTTGCATATAAACGTCGATTAAAGAGTAAAACATTTCCATTGCAACAGTTATTTTGTCCTGCTAAAATGGATGTAACATCATTTTTTAAATTATATTTGATTAAAAATAAACATGCAAATTTACAGTACCGCAAAATATTAATCCCGGTTTGAACCATATATATATATATATATATGGAACTTTGTTTTGTAGTTAATAAAACGCTGATTTAAAAACGATTTATGCTTTGCATACCAAAATAGTGTAAAATGAATAACGAACTTTGTACAAACCTATTCCTTCGTACTTTACAAGTCTTATGTAAAACCAATATATTAGGTTTGTAAAAATAATAAATTAACCATTAAATAACAAATTATGTTAATCAATTTAACCAGTAGCATTTTTATTTTCAAATTTGGCGATACTTTTTAAAACAATATATATATATATATATATATATATATATATATATATTTCAGAATTTTGTAATTTGCCAGCCGATCCTGGAAGGTGTCGAGCTAGTCATTTAAAATACACTTTTAATTCCAAAACACAAAAATGTCAAAAGTTTATTTATGGCGGATGTGGTGGAAATAAAAATAGGTTCAAAACTTTATGCGAATGTCAACGTATATGTGAAATTTGATTAGGACGGAAAAGAACATTGTTTATGATAAATCAAAAATTAAAACAAAATAAAATATTTATTAATAATTGTGTTAACTAATTTTTAATTTTATATATTAAACAATTTCTTACATTCAATTAGTAAACAATTACTTTTAAATGCGTTTTAAAAAATTTGATTTTGATTTATTTCGATTTTGATTTATACAAAAATATAGTCTAATGGGATAATCGAACAAAATTTCAAAAATGAGCTTAAGTTAACCAAAAAGCTTATTTAGAACGGATGCTATGCGGAAATGCAAGTTAGTTTGAACTAAAGTAGTATTAATCTGGAACAATCTTGTTATACAGTTCACATTAAATATTATTTTTACTACTACTCCTACTACTATAACTAATAATAATAATGAACTTTACACTAGCAATTAATAAATAAAAATTTTTCTTTTTCGTTTTGGTATAGATCAGCAGTTCTGCTACATAAAATTGCATTTAATAGTAATGTGAAGGTAGATATTGTAGACTATTAATTTTTAATCGTTTAACACCAATTACATGCTTTATATTGAACCAATTAACGATTAGATTGGTAAAGTAAAAGCCATGCAGTACTAATTATCTCAAACAAACATTCGATTAAATAAGCTTAAAAAATAAAAGTGAACTAAATAAAGACATTGAATAAAATCAGTTTTATAATGTTTAAAAATACAATTGTTTTGCTGTTTGTTTTACTAACAAGTTTATTGCTTTCTAAAAGTGACAAAAAAAATAAACGTAAGATTATATATATATATATCTATATATATAGCATTTGTAATTGTTTTCATTTTGCTTTATATACATTTTAAAACTAATAAAAATGGAAGCCTAATTACAAAAATATTCCAAATTATACTGTTTTAGATATTTACTAATACAATTATTTATTATTAAAATTAGTTTTATTTTTTAAATTTTTTTGCAAACGTTTTATTTATTATTATTACTATTATTATTATTATTCTTGTTATAATAATAACAATTATTATTATTATTATTATTATTATTATTATTATTATTATTATTATTATTATTATTATTATTATTATTATTATTATTATTATTATTATTATTATTATTATTATTATTATTATTATTATTATTATTATTATTGTTATTAATTTTATTATTATTCTTATTATTATTATTGTTATTAATATTATTATTATTGTTATTATTATTATTATTATTATTATTATTATTGTTATTATTATTATTATTGTTGTTGTTATTACTACTTAGTTTTGGTTAATAACAAAAATCCTTTAGCTTAATCTTTTGTCTCGATAAGCTTACATACGTTACTAAACAGTCTCGATTTGATTCATTTAAGTCGTTTGTTCTCACCAGGTATAGACCATAACATTTTATTCCTGATATGACTTGTTTAAATTGACTAAAACATATTTTATATTTAATAATCAATTCAAAATGACTTTGAAAATATTATAAGTGTTTAGATATTGTTTCATTTATGTTTAAATTATTTCTATTTTATGTAAACAATTAACAAGATATTGGCTACAATTGTTTTTAAATATTTGTTGTTATTTTTTCTTTTTATTTAGTCAAAAAATTTTTACCAGGTAATTAATTGATTGTATCGTTTATTTATAATTATTTATAATTATATTATTATACAAAAGCCTTTTACTTTAATAATAAGCATGAGGCAATAAGACAACAATTACAGCAAAACAACAACAACAATGTCTCGTTGGCATTGAAGATTCTGCAAATCAAACATTGAGCTTCCTTTCGGCTTTTACTCAACCCTGTCAAGTGTGTAACTTTGTCATTCAGATACGTGCAATCACTTCTTTTCCGTTGTTTGCCGGAATGGCGTCCTTTTGTATTATTTACGTAGCAGTATAAATTTTTTACAGAGGCCAAGTAGCTAACCTTACGCTCAAACCCTCCTCCTTTATTCAGGCTTGGGACTGGATAGATTGAATCTTTTCTGATCCAAACTAGGCGGAGTTATAGCTACTTATATGTTTGTATAATTTATATTTTTAAATTGGATTTAATTTATTGGTCATTTACGCTTTAATTTAAAAAAAAAATAACAGAAAATTGTAAACCTGTAACCACATATTAATTTCTTTTATTCAACGTTATGTTAATAATAAAACGTTAATATTGTTTTAAAAAAAGTACAAATTGCAAAAATAAATGTATACATTTTAGGGTTTTGCCGCAAGCCAATAAAGGAAGGATCTGGTCAAAAAAAATTCAAAAGATACGGTTTTAATGAAGCCACTAATCAGTGTGATTTATTTACATACAAGGGTTGTCAAGGAAATGACAATAACTTTGAAGATATTAAAGATTGCCAATTGGTCTGTGATTTTAGAAATTATCGAAAAAGATTACGCATTTCTACAGAAGACAAAAAGTAGACATTTATACTAAACGAAAATATTTTAAAATAGTATGTATACGTTAATAATAATTCCAATTTAACTATTAATGAATTTTTTATATTTAAAATTAATTAAAATACATTTTAACAATTTTTTAACTACATTTTATTAAAATTAAATATATTAAAATTTTTAAAAATTAAAACTAATTGTAATAATATAAATTTAGTCACTGGTATCATCGAAGCGAAAACTTTCCAAAGTGCTTTTTATATATTTAAAATAATTCGGTTTGTCAGCACACATTCTGCCTTTAATTGAGTCAGAAAAATGGGTTCAATTTTTTAAACAATGTATTATGTATGGATTTGAAAAGTGTATACAACTGTCACGACAATTACCGCAAAAAGTGCTTATTTAACTAAAACCTCTCTATCAACTACATAGCATACAAGAGAAACGTCACTTTGATTATAAAATATACAATACTATATAATAATTGAAAAAAGATTATAATTATATATACATATATATTGTAAGTAATAAAAAATTGTATAAAATATTAATTGGTGCAAAATTGAAAATGGAGTAAAATAATTAACACGATTTATAACGTCAACTATTAATAAAAATACAAATTACATGCAATTCTTTCAGTTACCAAATAATTAAGGACATTACAAAATTAAAAAAAATTAATAGTTTATGTGATCGCCATTTTTTTGAACAAACTGATCAGGCGTTTTGAAATGCTGTCGATGTGAGTGTGAATATATTTTTGTTTTATCTCATATTGAACAACAAACCGAATACGTTTACATTAATTCTCAATTCCAGTATGCTTATTGATGTCCGGGCTGTTGGGCAGTAAATAAGTGAAAGACATCTTTTTCGATTTTAGCCCAGTTATTGTCTAACTGCAAATATAAAACAAATAAATTGAACTTAGATAAATATGACGATACCATTTTTGATGTATGACATAGAGCATTGTTCTGAAAAACAGTAGTAACCCCGGTGTAATTGTGCTGCATTTCAGAATGAAAAACATCCTTCATAACTAAAACAAATTTGTCACTATTCAAGGTACCAGATATCATTATTTATTTGCTAGGTTGATTATACCAAACCAATATATTACTTGTTCAGGGTGGGATTTAATTCTAACAACCGGGAGAAAATGTTTTTAAAAACTGGACCTGCACAACACTTTGTTTTTGTAGCCAAATAGTTTGTTCCAAATCATTGTTTTATTGGTGAAGTATACAGAACGCCAATAACACAAGTGTCGTTCACTCCAAAAGGTTAATCTATCATCCTTTCATTTTTTAGTAATAAATGGCTTAACCTCTGGCAATTAAAGCATTAAACCAGATTCGATTGCCCTGTTTCTGGTTGTGAAATAAATAAAATTGTTTAAACTATTTGTTTTAGTTTCTGAAATAGGTTAATTATATTTTCTAAAATTCTATAACAAATTTTTGACCACCCGTGCTTGTTGCACGTTTTCTTCGAACATTTTTATAATTTCTCAGTTTTTGACTATTGAAAGATTAACTCTATATAAATTCGCTAATTCCTTTAGTAAAAATTTTTTAATGACGCAATATTCCTTTTCAGTAAGATGAAAACATTTTTATCACTATTGTCCATTTCACAAACAATGCAACTAGAAAGGAAAATGAGCAGATGAGTGGAATCTCAAGGTTAAACTTAAATAATAAATTATCTAATCTGTTTTAAAATTTTTATATAAAATCTTTTAAAAATTATTTATCTATTTTTTATTTATATAGATTAGAATAATTAAATGTTTATTTTGATAATTACTATAAGATCACAATCAGGGCAGATTTAAATGTTTGTTTAACATCAATTTTAAGGATTAGTTATTGTTCATTTTTAATGAAATTAAGCACACAAAATAAATGTAAGTTAATTATTATAAATATTATGTAACTTCAACTTATTATCCACGTTTATATAAAAATAGCTTTTAAAATATGTTATATTGGCTGACTCAACCTTTTTAGATAAATATTTCTAAGTATATGTAAAGAAACTATTAAGTAGTTTACATTATTTTTTATTCTCAGTATTTAATTTTAAGAAAAAACAATTGGATATGACAAAATAATTTAGATTTAGTACTATTATAAATATTTGCGTTAAATTTTGAAATGGCTGTAATCTTGTCAAAAATACTTTGAACAACTTCAAATTAATTTTACAGTATATATTATACTCCTCATAGTTTGGATCAAAAAAGATTCAATTTATTCAGTTCTAAGCCTGAATAAATGAGGAGGGATTGAGTGCAAGGTTAGCTACTTGTCCTCTGTAAAACATTTATACTGCTGCGGAAACAATACAAGGTGACACTATTCCAGCAAACAACTGCAAAAAAGTGATCGCACGTATCAGGATGACAGAGTTACACCCATGACACGGTTGAGTAAAAACCAAAAGGAAGCTCAATCTTCGATTTGTAGAATCTTCAATGCCAACAAGACATTGTTGTTGTTTTGCTGTAATTGTTGTCTTATTGCCCCATGCTTATTTTTAAAGCAAAAGGGTTTTGTATAATAATGTAATAATATATATTAATAAGTATATGTATTGTAACTAATGAAAAAAATTACATACGGCAAAATGATTAATCCCTACAAATTTTTTATGTCGAGGTGGCCTAGCAGTACAGCGCTCGACTTGGACCTAGTAGACATATGTTCGAATCCCACCATTGGCATTAAATGCGGGCCTACATTCGGCTTTGCTAAAATGTCCACTGATGAAAGCTGTTTGCCGTTAGTAGTAAAAATAATAAATAAATAAATGCCAACTGATGCATAATCGAAGATTGAATACAAATAATCGACAGTGATCAAATAATTGAAAGTATTAAGAAGTACTAAATATTTACTAATCTATTTGATCGCTTTTTAATATAGTCCAATCAAGTAATATTATTGACGTTTGCACTGTTATGCGGTATAAAAATGATGAAATTTTTGAATATTTTTGTCTTTTTAATGTCAAAATGTTGATATAAAATAATCAAATTAAACGTGGATTATTTTGACGCTGCGTTTTTGTATGAATGGCATCAGTAATTCCAATGTGATTGTACTGCATTTCAATACAAAACTTCCTTTATTATTGAAACAAATTTTTATCGATTTTAGGTACCTGATATAATTTAATATTTGACTGGTTTAGTATACTTAATACCAAATCGACACATCACTTGTTGAAAGTGGACTTTTTTTCTAACAGCCGAAAGTAATTGTTTTTAAAAATTAAGTCTACTTGATTTTTGTAGTCAAATTATTGTATTATCTGGGCAATAAAACGGAGCACCAATAAACCAAATGGCCTTTGGTCAATTTTTTGGTTTCTTACTAACAAACAGTTATAACGTTTTTTTTTCAATTTTCTAACAATTTTTAAATTGTTGGTACTAGTAATCTTTAACTTTATTCCAACACTATTATAGTTTTGCATTTTTTGACTATTTCCAACGCGATAAATTGCTGTAACTAAGTAATAAATAACATGATAATCATTATATATATTTAAGCTATTAAATGTTAGATTTTGATTAGTATGCTAATGTCACAATTAGATTAAAGTTGAGTGCAAATATAGGTATACATTTTAACAATTTTGATGAAATAAAACACACGAATTAACAATAGACTGATTATAATAAAAATTATGTCATTTTTGTTTCATCTATCTACGTCTTGTCATTAAAATATGACTGTCTATATTTTTAAATAAAGCTTTCTAAGTAAATATAGAATCAAATGTAATGTATTGTACATTATTAATTATTATTTTTAATTCTCAACATTTATTTTATAATACTATTTTAAAGTTTTTTAGTATTCTAACAAAAATTGTATATATAAAATTATATGATTGACTAGGATTACAGTTGGTTTTGTTGAACTGCAATTTATCAAAAATATGTAATCAAGAACTCCTGTTTAAACAGTAATTTTATTTTATTTAGTATTTTACTTTATTTTTTTGTGTTTATTACTTTGAATGTTTTGACAAGAAACATCTTTTAGCAATGGACATTTCAGTTAAGCCTGCATTTTAGTGCCAGTGGTGGGATTCGAACCCACGCCAACCGAAATCCAAATTTTAAAATAAAGAATACTAGGTTGAAAGCGCAATCGAACACTTTAATTGTCTTCCAGTTTGTATAATTTATTACGTGACAACTGATCTACATTATTGTTTATTTGCAGTCATTTTTTGTTTTCAAATAAAATAAACTTGTTTTACATAAGTACACGTTTGGTTTTGATTTTATTCAAATTACACCTAATATGTACTTTGATTATGTCTGTTCAACGAATGTTATCTGTAAACTTTCCGTTTTTGCTAAATAAACAATTTTATTTTAAAACCATTTTTGATTGTTATTTGGAAAGCAAACAAATGTAGTGCAGTCAACCATATTTGAAAAACGTTTTAAAAAGTCAATGTTTTCTTTAATAATTTATTATTATTATTATTATCAGTATTATTATTATGATTAAAACTCCGCCTAGTTTGAACCAGAAATGATTCAATCTAGCCAGTCCAAAGTCTGGATAAAGAATGAAGGTTTGAGTGCAAATTTAGAAACCTGGCCTCTGTAAAAAATATATACTGCTACGGAAACAATAAGAGAAAACGCCATTCCAGCAAACAACGGCAAAAAAGTGATCGCACGTATCTGGATGACAGAGTTACACACACATGACAGGATTGCGTGAAAACAATCTTCAATTTGCAGAATCATCAATGCCAACAAGACTTTGTTTTTGTTTTTGTCGTTGTTTGCTGTAATTGTTGTCTTATTACCCCATGCTTAGTTTTAAACCAAAAGGGTTTTGTATAATATATAGCAATGTATTATGATTATTATTATTAAATTGCTTTTTATTATTTTAATAGTTATCCTTGGTTATTATTATTTATAAAAAACACTGCACAAAAAACAAACGGTAGAAACAAATGAACTCTAAATCAACATGTTTGATAGCAAATGTATACATATACTTATGTAAATTAAAGTGTTTTAACATTTATAACATACAAATAACTTCGTAAATGTACGTACACTAAATAATAATATTTTTTATGAAAATTATTTGTTTCAAGGCATTTAAGTAAGTACAAAAACAGGAAAAACAACAGAAACTATTGTTACTACTAAAACCGAACAAAATATAAAAAGTAGATTAGCAAAAATTCCTTTTTATAATATTTAAATTAATGTTTTTTATAATTTATAGTATTTATTAAAATAAAATTAACTTATTTATATAATTGGTAATGTAGTTACTTTTTATTATTTTCATATTTGTACAAGATATTACACAATCAAATTTAATAGCTTGATAAGAGTAATAATATAATAATAATATAATAACAATATATAAGAATAACAAAATTATTTAATTAATAGACGGCATTGTTGTGACAGTGTCACTGTTCATAAAGATGGACGAAACTGTCTAATATTTTGTTAGGTTTCTTTCTCTTCATTAAAGGGCTATAATAAATGTATACCCTTTAATATTTTTTAAATATTCTGGGTGCATACTTGCACCTAAGTGCAAAAGCGACAACCAAATTGTAATATTGTACACTGGATCTATGCTGTGTTAGTCCAGGTGCTTGAGTGAACTACGTAGAGGTAATGGTCAGAAATATTATGATTATTTAAAATTGAGACTTAATGCGCATTACTTAAATTATTGCGATTATTATCATTCCTATTAAAAAGTGCAGTAATAAGTATTATTATTATTATTTTTCTAAGACAAAATTGTTATTTTTAAAATAACATAAATCGTTTTAAATGTAGATTATAAAAATTAATTTTAAATTTAACGACAACACATTAATATAGTGATTACAATATAAGCATGTTAAATGCTTTACTAACAAAAATTGTTTATTTACCAACTTTAATAATACAACACTTATTAACGTTTTTACTTCCATTTATGTAAAAATTAATAAACTGCAATATTTTAGAGCATTTAACGTTTGTTAAAATTTTAACTATACAAAGCATAAGATTGTTAATTAAACTTATTAAAGAAATGCATTTAGCAATTTACATATTCTTAAATCCAGTTTAAGTAAATAAAATTGAAGTAAAAGTGCAAAATATTGACACATTCACGGTATAATTAGTATACCTAATGTTTTACTAAATTTAACGTTATTTTTACTAATTTTAATTATTTTAATTATTAAAAACTGCGTGACTGTGATAAATTAATTAATGCATCTTTATAAGTGGCATTTATACGTTTATTAGTTACATGAAGCATTTTGTTGGCAATAAATAGGTTCAGTATTTACTAGATTACAAGAAATAGAATTCCAACACATTAATGTTTAAAAATGTAATATTATTTACTTAAATAAATATTGTAAAATTTCTAAATAAAATAATGGTAAAAATTTTAGAAAAAGTATTAAAAAATATTAAAATTAAAAATGACAATAACTGATAAAAGTAATCTACAAGCATTAAAGAAAATAGTGGGAAAAAATAAAACATTACGAAATTAATAATTAGTTTTGGATGGTTTTATTAACAACTTATCAACATTAAATATTAATATTAAAAATAGCATTTAATAATCGATAGTAGGCCGAATTCGGGTTTAAATAGAAGTTAAAATTTTTGTTTAAACAATTTAGAGAATTTAGCAACTGTAAGAAGTTTATACTTTAATAACAGCGCTTATATAAATGGAAATATTACATGCAATTTACGTATTTTTATATTTTATATTATTATTTTACAAAACCCTTTTGCTTTAAGAATAAGCATGGGGCAATAACACAACAGTTACAGCAAAACAACAACAACAATAACAAAGTCTCGTTGGCATTAAATATTCTGCAAATCTAAGATTGCGCTTTCTTTCGGTTTTCACTCAACCTTGTCATCTGGTAACTTTGCCATCCAGAAACGTTGTTGTTTGCCGGAATGACGTCATTTTTCATTGTTTCCGCAGCAGTATAAATTTTTACAAAGGCCAGGTTGCCAACCTTGCGCTCAAACCCTCCTCCTTTATCCAGGCTTGGGACTGGATAGATTGAATTATTTCTAATCCAAACTAGGCGGAGTTAAAAATAATAATAATTTATTCTTTAAAATTTTTTAAATATTTTAATTTTATATTTGTACAAGACGAAACATTTGCATTGCATGTACATTTTGCAAAAATGGTCATATTTTGTGCTAATACAAATCTGGTTGATCTTGTTTGCTGTGTTCTGCTTAGAAAAACCTACTTTGTCTTGTATATAATTTTGTAAACAAAAACATGTGTTGCCAACACAGTAATTACTTAGCATCAACAACTTGTAAAAATTATGTGCCAGGGTGGTCTGGCGGCACAGCGCTTAATTTGGACCTGGATAGACAAGGGTTCGAACTCGACAACCTTAATCTAATTGTAACGTCATAATTCTAATCAAAACCAAAATATTTAAAAAACAACACCAATATAAACGGAATTGTTAAATGCAATTTACATTTTTTAATAACTATTAGTAAATAATTTATTAACGTGTTTAAAATCGTTATTTAAAAAGTTTTTGAATATTTTAAGTTTATGTTTCTACAACACGAAATCTAACGTTTATGTTACCTCACAATAAAAATTTAAATTTAAATTAGAAAATCTACATAAAACCTAATTGATTATATATTTTAAATATTTAGTTTTTAAATAAACAATTTTTTTACATTTTTTTGTTTTAATGCATTTTTGTCGTAAAAATAATTGATATATCAATAATGGCTTCACAATATATTCAAAGATGATTTTTGGTTTTTACCAAAAATGTTCATTTACTTTTAAAATCAAGTGAAAAATTAATATTAACATAAAAATAAAAATGCAGTATATTTTGTTAAAGTTATTTAAAATTTGCTCACCTGTAAGAAAATAATGTTTTAGTTTTAAAAACTATAAAATATTGAATTAGATTTTTAGAATTATTATTTTTTTATTAATTAATCGACTATTTGTATTAACACAATTTTACAGTACAAAACGTTAAAATTTTAATTAATTGTTTAAAATGTTAGGCAATATTAAATTTATTAACTATGTAAATATTTTTAAGATTATATATACAGCAACTCCGCCTACTTTGAATTAGAAATGATTTAATCTAGCCAGTCGCAAGCCTGGATAAAGGAGGAGGGTTTGAACGTGCAAGGTTAGCAACCTGTAAAAAATTATGCTGTTACGGAAACATTACAAGAGGACACCATTCTGGCAAACAACTGCAAAAAAGTGATTCCACGTATCTGGATGACAGAGTTACACAGATGACAGGGTTGAGTGAAAGCCGAAAAAAAGCTAAATTTTTGATTTGCAAAATTATCAATGCCAACAAGACTTTCTTGTTGTTTGCTGTTATTGTTGCCTATTGTCTTATTTTCTAGTTAAAATTTATTAAATGTTAAAATATGTAATTTATTTACAAAAATAATTATTAAAAAAAATATTTTTAATGTTATATTCCCTTTATTTTATAAAAATAATAATTTTTTAAATAAAATAACTACTCAAGCACAAGGTCGATTTTTATTTTTTATTTCAAAATTTGTAATTTTGATTAAAAGGCTTCTTATTTCCGCGTACTCAGTACTTATGGTTAAAGCAGCTCAGCGTGGTTATTTCTCTACCCATGATTGTGAATAAGTTCAAAGTTTATATAAAAGGGGCACAAAAGTTAAAATAATTGTCGAATGAATGAATGTAGTTTTTTCAACTGTATACTACATTTTAAACAATAGAACAAGCTCCAGATCACTCATAGTTGGAAGAAAACGATCAACAACCAAACAAAATGATTAGTTCATAATTATGCAGCTTAAGAAACACGAAACAATGAATGTAAAACAAATAAAAAAATTAATACTTAGAAGATTTGTCTTATTCAATTGTAAGAAGGAGGATGAAATCTGAAGGCTGTTAAGAAACCTCTATTCAGTCGTGCCCATAGATTACAACGAGTGGAGTTTACCAAAAATACAAACATTATTCATCGTTATTTTGGAGATCTATATACTTCGTAAATAAGTGTGCTTTATCCTATGAACCATAGACTAAACATTAAAAGGTTATTTACAGTCTAACTTTCTTATTGAACCACAATTGTACTGCTATAAATGTTGCACATCCTTCAAGTGTCGAAGGCTATTTTGCTATTAAGTACAATCAGTCTCCAAAATGGATGCGTACGAGTGGCAATTTAAACAGCACTGAATTTGTACAAATATTCAGAGAATTGTTTCGTAGTGAGCTATCCAAAAATGGTGCAGGACACTTAACAATCATCAAAAACAATGCTCCTGTGCATACTTCAAAAGTGGTAATGTGTATTTTAATATGACTTACAATTTACTATACGTTTTCCTTATTTAGACCACAAAAGCTTTGAATAGCAAAGAGCTTACATTTATTCAACTTTCTCCATACAGTCCAGACCTCAATGTAATTGAAAACATTTTAGTATTTTAAAACTTGAGGTAAACTGCATAGAAATTGACGTATCATATAAAAAATTATTTTTTGAAGGTCTATATTGGTACGTTGATAGATTTCTACTCAAAGCGGTTGGCAGAAGTTGAACAAAGGAATACCTATTATTTAAATTACTAGTATTATTAAATTTGTTACCTTTATTTTGTATATTTACACCTATTTTAAAAATTAACGCAAAAAATTACAAAGGTATTAAATCTAAATTAATTTGTTATGTCCAATTGTTTTTTTTTGTAAAAATAAATATTGGGAATTAAAAATAATGTCTAGTGCTTAATAGATCCTTTAGATATACTTAGAAATATTTATTTAAGAAAGCTGAGTCGGTCAAAATAGCATATTTTAAAAGCTACTTCTATATTAACGTGGATTATTTATTATTATTATTTATTATTATTATTATTATTATTATTGCAAAACCCTTTTGCTTTAAAAAATAGGCATGGGGCAGTAAGATAACAATTACAGCAAAAATTAACATCAAAGTCTCGTAATTCAAAGAGAACATGAAACAACAAAAAGTTTCCATGTATTTGAACATTCTGCCAAACGTTTTGCTTGGGCCCATGAAACATTCATTTCAATTAGATCTTCCCGAATAGTTCTTAGCCAAGTTTTCTTTGGTCTGCCAACCTTTCTTTTACCATTTACAATTGTCCATTCCGAAACCGTTCTTGCTGGTCTTTCGGGCGGTAAACGTAAAATTTGACCAACTAATTTTCTTCGTCTAATTGTAATGATGTCATGGAGTGAATGAGAGTCAGTTTTTTCATGATCTCATCATTTGAAATGTGATCGCGCCAGGTAATCTTTAAAATACTTATTAGACACCGGCGATAAAAAACATCTACCATTATATCAATCTTGTCTGTTCGCTTGCACGTTTCACTCCCATCTATTGCCGTAGGAATGATTATTGATGCGTACAAACAAAGTTTTGTTTTCAGTCAAATGGAAGAACATGACCATATTGATTTGAGTCTATTAAAGACTGACATTGCCTTTCTAAGTCTGGCTTTAACATCAATTTTGGTTTTTCCGACTTTACCAATGATGCTTCCCAGATATGTAAAGCAATCAACAGTATCAATATTTTGTCTACTAATTTTGATGGACAAATCATTGTTTGACTTTATGCACAACACTTTTGTCTTTAAACAATTAATCCGTAAGCCAATACGAGAACTGATATCACTGAGTCGTGTTGTCATATTTTGCATCATTTCTGGGGTTTCACTGAGTAGACCAATATCATCTGCAAAATCCAAATCTGTTAATCTGCCTTGGTTCCATTTGATATCATAAGACAAATTATTCATTATTATTTATTATTAAGGTGGATAATAAGTTCAAATTACACAATTTTTATAATAATTAAATTATTATTATTTTATATGCTTAATTTCATTAAAAATGAACAATAACTAATTCCTAAAATTGATGTTAAACGTATATTCAAATCTGCTTTGATTGTGATGTCATAATAATTATTAAAATAAACATTTAATTATTCTAATTTATATAAATAAATAAAATATTTTTTTAAAATTTTTAAATAAAAATTTAAAAACAAATCTAATAATTTATTATTTACGTTTAACCTTGAGATTCCGCTCACCCGCTAATTCTGCTTTCTGATTGCATTGTTTTTGAAATAGAGAATAGTGATAAAAATGTTTTTATCTCACCGAAAATGAATACCGTGTTATTAAAGAATTAAAAAATAAAGGATTTTTACCAAAAACATTGGTAGATTTATATAGGGTTAATCTTTCAACAATTTATCAGATTATCAACGATGAAAAATCACGAAATTCTGATAATGTTGGAAGAAAACAAAAGGATGACAGATTAGCCTTTTGTAAACTATGGAGTGAACGACACATGTTATTGGCGTTCCGTATACTTTGCTGATGAAACAGTGATTCGAGACAAACCATTTGGCTTTAAAAACAAAATATTGTGTAAGTCGAGTTTTCAAAAACATTCACTCTCGGTTGTTAGAAAGAAAGCCCACCCTCGACAAGTAATGTGTTGGTTTGGTATTAAGTATAATCAACCTATCAAATGGACAATTATATCTGGTACCTTAAATAGTGAAAAATTTATTTTAGCTATGAAGAATGTTTTTCATTATGAAATGCAGCACACTTACACGGGGGTTACTACTGATTTTCAGGACAATGCTCCATGTTATACATCCAAAAAGTTAACGTCATATTCATCTAAGTTCACTATATTTGCTTTATATTTAAATTTAGACAGTAGAGGGGCTAAAATTAAAAAAGTTATCTTTCACTCAATTGCCACCTAACAGCCCTAACATCAATGTTATCAAAACTTTTTGTATGCTAGAACGCAATATCAATAAGCATACCAAATTGAGGATTTATGTAAACGCATTCGGTTTGTTGTTGAATATGAGATGAAACAAGAATATATCAACACTCTCATCGACAGCATTCTAAAATGCCTAGATCAGGTTGTTCAAAAGAAAGGCAATCACATAGATTATTGATTTTTTTAAACTTTGTAATGTCCTTAATCAATTGGTAACTAAAAAAATTGCATGTAATCCGTATTTTTATTAATCGTTGACGTTATAAATCATGTTAATTATTTTACTCCATTTCCGATTTTGCACCCGTTAATATATTATACAATTTTTTTACTTACAATATATATGTATATATAATTCTAGTTTTTTTCAATTATTATATAGTATTGTATATTTTATAATTGAAGTGACCTTACTCTTGTACGCTATATAATTGTTAGAGAGGTTCTAGTTTAATAATCACTTTTTTGCAGTAATTGTTGTGAGGGTTGTATGGATTTAAGTAGATAAAACTATTTTTTTAAACCAATAATCTGTGTTTGTTTTTAATTTTTCATAATGGTGGTATTGTGCTTTATTGTCAATACGAATGTTATTGTGTATTATATTAAGAATTTTTTTGAAAATGATATTAAATGTATATATATCAGTAAATTATTATCTAAGGTACTTATTAATAAGTGTTAGATATGTCTATAATAAATAACAAGTGCTACATGTATTTCAATATCATAGTAGGCCAACATTGGAGTCACTTATGTCACCATCTGTGCATTCAACAAGAACATACAACGTTAGCTATAATGTTATAATTTGTTTTCTTCTACATATAATAGTTTGATAAACAAAAATTAAATTATTTTTTTAAAAACACCTGTATTTTTTAAAATAATAGTACAACCATATAATGCAAGATTATTAAAAAAATAATAAAAAAAAACAATACACTGTAGGATAAATATTTTTAAATTTAGTTTAAGCAAATGTATATTAGACATAGCTGGAATACATTGAAACACATTGATACCACAATCAGCATGCCTAATGTTTTAGTAAACAAAATTAATTTTTTCAATTACAAATTAATTATTTATTCCAATAGTTAAAATTGCTTAACTGTTATTGTTTACTTAATGCATACTTGTGTGTGGTACTGATACATTTATTAGCCATATAAAACATATTTTGACTATAAATAGAGGTAAATTGTCTAAGCATTAGAAATAAATAAACTTGAGCATAATAATAGTTAAAAATACAATGTTGTCAATGTTTAAATTGGTTTGCATTGCATTTTTTATGAACAACGTGGAACAGAGTAAGCTAAATTTGTTTTTAATAATTTTTTTTTAAATTTATGGTTATTGGCTTAGATACTTTAGTAGAAGTAGCTTTCAGCACACAAAAAATATATACAATTATAGAAATACAATACAATTAGCAGTATGTAACATAATAATTCAAAAATTGCTATAAACTTTTTAATTTGGAAACAACTTGTTTGAACATTCCTCTTTATAAATGTTTGAATTATTGTATTAATTATCTATCCATGTGTGTTTTTAATTTACTGATTGTTGGTAAATGAACTATCTGTATTTCACTAATAATCCACTATATAAGAATTAAACAAAATTAAAATGTACTATGAACTACTATTTCAAGTTTCTGCATGTTCCGATTAGCCAAAACACTTAATAACTTATGTTGGTATATTGTAATTGAAAAATTTGCAATTAAATAACTTAATTATTGCATACTGTAATACTTCATTTTTAATTTTTTATTAAAGTTGAAAAAAAATAATTTGGCAATAGTAATCGTTGTTTGAATGATACATATTAAATGCAAACGCTACATTGTTATATATATGTATCAATATAATATGCATTATTATTTTAATTTCTTTACAAAAAAGAACCAAGTAAGTGATTAAACTATGTTTTTATAATTGTTATTATTGTAAATAAATATTGTGTGAATATGTTATTATATGTATTGTTTTTATTTTTTATTTAGCATTCGTAAGACCAGGTAATAGATTATATATTTTTTTAAACAAAAAATATTAATGCTTTTAATTTAATGCCAAATTAATTAAATTGTTCTTTGCACTAAAAATGTATAAAATATGTGTGTTGAAATGCTAGGAAAAAACTAAATTGTTAGATTTGCAGCTGAGTATCGACACATTGTGTCAATTATTATTTAAAATAATACTTAATGTCCAGTAGCTAAAACAAAATACAACAAGTTAAATGCAATTTTTGTAAAGTTTGTTTTAGTTCAATTTGCATAAAAACATTGAGTAATAAGTAAATGGTTTCCAATGTTAACATTAAAGAAACATGTTATACAAAGATAGATTAGCTAAACGATCGTTCCAACTTTGGTTTGTTTTATTAGATTGTGTTGTAAACTAAATATACATATTAACTCATACTATATTTTTTTTGCATATTTGTGTCAGAAATCTGCAACTTGCCATTCGTATATGGAATATGTAAAGCATCTCAAAGGGCGTTTGGTTATAATAAAACCATTGGGGAATGTCAAAGGTTTAGATTTTCTGGATGTTTGGGAAATGCCAATAATTTTCCAACAAGGAAAGAATGTATAAGAGTTTGTGATCGTGCTAATTACCCAAGTTGGGAATCTTTAGATGATTCTTTTAAAAAGTGACTAATTGCCCATTGTTTAACCAATTTTTTGCATTAAAAAAATAAATGTTTTTTACACATTATATGTTTGTTATTAAAAAATGAGGGGGGTTTTTACTTCCAAACTAATTATTTTTACTTAAAATTTTGCATTTTTAAAACGTTTAATTTTTTAAAATAATTAATTAATTAAATATATTTTTAATTATTAATATTATTATTTTATGACATTAAAAAAAGAAGTGCTTACATAAACACAAATATTTTTATATTTTATATTAATTACTCAATTTTAAAAGTAATTATATAGAAACAATTTTGAGATAAACCTTTGTGTAATAATTGGTACGTATAATCTCGCAGGCTATACCAATATCTAAAAAACATCCGTGTTGTTACTATATCTCTGTTTTAATACAAATAGTGTAAACGACTATATAATTACAAAAACATGCAAAAATAAATATATCAAGTGTTGTAAAATATTTAAAAGATGAAGCACCTCCCATATTTGCAGTTTGCAGTAATGAGCCACAGGTTAAAACGTAAAAATGGAAAAAGTTTCATACATAGTTAAATTAATTGGTGGGCTCACGAATTACTGCGCTACGTTTTTATACCACCGGAATTAAATACTTTTTCACTGCTAATATTTTTTGTTTCTATAAATTAATTGTGTCTCAACATTGTTATTAACTGGAATTAATTAGAGAATAAAATTTGACAGTAAAATACTTTAATCACTAAAACCCTATTTTCAACCGTGCCCAAATTTAATTTAAAATAATTTTTCTATTATACAGACGCATACAGGCTTTTAAAGTAGACGTAAATTTTATTACAGTGGTTTTCACAAAGATGCAAAATTAACATTACCTGATGAGATGCCCTTGCTGCTACCACTATCATTAAACTGTACAGGTCAATACATGATAAAGCAAACAAATTAAATTTGAAATAAGAGCACTTTATAGATACGCTAATAAATATTTCCCATCAAGCCGTATTTTACCATTTATTTAGAAAGTATATTAATAATTTCTTTACAAATTAAAGACAAATTAATTTAAGATGGATGCTAGTAAACTGAACGACTTTTTTTTTAAAAACTCAAGCATATCAAAATTATTCAACATCTATTATCAACTTTAATATTTAAAAATTAATTAACAGTTGTAAACCAAGTACTTTACTTGGACGTAATAAAATTGGTTGCAATTTATTACAGCTCTGCATGCCATCAATTATCTACAATAATATGTAAATCAATTATGGATTGTGAATTGGTTGATACTTGATATATCTCACAAATTACACCTATTCCCAAACTTCTTTGTTCTACCAACAAATCCAGAACACTATCACCCAATAGCTTGCACCTCAATACTTTCAAAATTGACTGAGAACATGTTTTTTAAAGACCACAAGTCTATATTAAACATTATTAATTTGCATATAAAAATAACAATTTTTAAAAATGTTTATTACTTCGAATGTTTTACGAGAAACATCTTTCAGCAGTGGACATTTAGCGAAGCCGAACGTGGGCCCGCATTTTAGTGCCGGTGGTGGGATTCAAATCCATGCTCACCGAGGTCCAAATTCGAGCGCTGTACCGCTAGACTACCCTGGTACTACGGTGTAGTCATCTTTGTTTATTACACTACTGAATTTTTTGACAAAGGAAAATGTGTAATATACTGCATGTTTCTTGATTATAAATTTGCTTTCAGCAGTATATCACGAGCTTATGTTATATTAAATTACAAAGCCTTGTTGAGCAAAACCCGACCTTTGTACATTTGATTATCCACTATCCAGAATTGAATGTTCTTAAATTTGTTTTTGGTTTTTTTAAAGCTAGGTATGTATCTTATGAAAAAACGAGTTTGAAAGGATTTTATTGAAGTCTTGATAGTCTCAGATTCAAAACGGCTAGCAGATGTTATAAATAGAAGTGAATATAACTTGAATTGTTGACATTACAAAGTTTGGAACTTTTTCTTTATATATTAAAGTATTTTGGTCAATGAAAGACTTTTTAACAAATTACATGTGTTTGTTTTTAAGTTTTAATAAACGGAGTTAATATGATTTATTTAACAATTGAATGTTGTTGTATTTCATAATTAAACATTTTTTATTGCGAATAATATTTTATATATTTTTGATAAAGTTTTATCTAAGGTATTTATTAATAAGTGTTAGATATGTTAAATATAAGTAAAAAGTGCTAAATATTCTTAAATATTATAGTAGGTCAATATAGGATTCAATTTCGTTATATATATATATATATATATATATATATATATATATATATATATATATATATATATATATATATATAATAACATTTACTGTTAAAAACGTAGTTATTAAACCAAAATATCTACCTCAATCACATAACTCAAAAAAGAACGCACTTTAATTATGTTATACATAGTGCTATGTAATAAATAAAATATAATTACAATTTTACTAATAATTATTGTTCATTTTTACTAAAATCAAGCACAATAATTAATAAAAGACCAATTATAACAAAAATTATGTAACTTCAACTTCTTATCCACGTTTATATGTGTTATTTTCGAAGTATCCTTTTTGAATAACTAAATATAAAGCAACCATTTAGTACTTTACATTACTTTACAGAGAAATAATAGCAGACAACAAATTAATTTAGATTAATTTTTTTGAATTTATATATTTAATAAACCTATCTAAAGATTTGAAAATACTGGTTACCTAAATATTTTAAAACTAGCTGCATACATCCATAAACGAAATGTACACTTATTTTATTTACACAAAATTCAGCAAAAATTATAAAATAAATTTAAAGGTACTAAATAAAGAAAATGTAGAAATTTGTAATATGGGATTTTCGAAAAACGGATAAATTTGTTAAATTTTATTTGAAAATGTTTTATAATGCATGTTCCATTAAACTGTCAACAGAGATTGAGACAAGTTGAGTTTTGTAAAAAGTATTAAAGTTATCTTTCATCATTTTAGAAAAAGACAAATTAAAAAATAGATGTGCTAAACTTACAAACTTAGAATTTAACTTGCTAGAGTTATGTATAATGTAAATTATGATAAAAATTACAAATAATTTACAAAAGAAGTTAGGTAAATATTTTGTCTACATAGTTGTTGTAATAAAATATTTAAAGTTACCAAAATGGATTTATACTAACCATAGTTTGAACAGTAAGAATTGAAAAAATTAATTCAATTGTTATTTTTTTGACAAACTACATGTGCTTGTATTTAAGTTTTAATAAAAGGATTTATTATTTATTGCTGGAACGAATGTTGATGTATATAATAATTACCATGTTTGCTAGCTAATAACATTATATATACAACTCCTAAGCTAATTAGTGTTAAAAATGTAGTTATTAAAGTAAAACATATGTAGTAATCGCATAACTCAAAAAAAACAACTCAGTTTAATCATGTTATATACAATATTATATAATAAGTAAGATACAATTACAATTTTGTTAATATCTACTGTTAATATAAAAAATAATTGTATAAAAGTTAAACTTGTTCAAAATTACAAATCGGGTAAAATTATTAATATAAAATATAACGTGAAATATGAAAAATAAAACAGAACACATGGAATATTTTTAGTTATCAAATGATTGATTAAATAATAAAGAACAAAATGTTTAATTATTAATGTGATTGCCTTTCTTTTAACCACTTGATCAAGGCGGTTTGCAATGCTGTCGATGAGATTGTTGATATATTCTTGTTTTATCTCATATTGAACAACAAACTGAATACGATCACACAAATCCTCAATTTCAGTATGCTTATTGATGTTGCGCTTTAGCATACTGAAGAAATTTTTAATAACATTGATATTCAGGCTGTTAGGTGGCAATTGAGTGAAAGATAGTTTTTTCGATTTTAGCCCCTCTACTGTTTAAATGTAAATATAAAGCAAATATAGTGAACTTGGATAAATATGACGTTACCTTCTTGGACGTATGACATGGAGCATTGTCCTGAAAAACATTAGTAAGCCCGGTGTGACTGTGTTGTATTTCATTATAAAAAACTTCCTTTATTAATGAAACAAAATTTTTACTATCTAAGGTACCGGATATAATTTTCTATTTAATAGGTTTATTATACTTAATACCAAACCAACACATCACTTGTCGAAGATGGGCTTTTTTTCTAACTACCGGAAGTAAATGTTTTTGAAAATTAGGCCCGCATAGTAATTTATTTTTGTATCCAAATGGTTCATCCCGAAGTATTGTTTCATTAGCAAAATATACAGAACGCCAATGAGACAATCTTCGTTCAATCCACTTGCTATAAAACATAAATCTACATTCTTTTTGTTTTTATTAATAAATGGTTTAACTATTGGCGATTCACGTGTTAAACCAAATTCTCTTGCACGGCTTCTCACCATCGAATAACTAAATTTATGTAAATTATCTTTTACAATATTCGAAATAGGCTTGTTCTAATTTTTTTTAATTCCATTAAAATTTTTCGATTATCGGTGTTACTTGTTTTTTCTTTTTCTACCAACATAATCATAGTTTCTTGGTTTTGTCCATTCAAAACACGATAAATTGTTGTAAGACTTACTCTGTACAATTCCGCTAAATGTTTATGCAAAAATCCATAGTTTTTTAATTTTTTTATAACATGGTGTTCATTGTCATTAAGATGGTAATTTTTTCTATCGTTGGTATTCATTTTACAGAACGAAAACAAATAAAGAAATTAATCTAATTCTCAAGGTCAATTATAATTTAAAATTTAAAATTTTTTTAGATTATTGAAAAAAAATTTATTTAAAAAAAATAATAAATAATTTTTAAAATATATTTTTAAGTAATTAAATTTTAATTTTAATTAGCATTATGACGGTACAACTGGATCAAAGTTGAATGTATAAATTTTACCTATTAAACGTTATTTATTTTTAATGAAATTATGCCCACAAATTAATAATCGACCAATTATTATAAAAATTATATAGATTCAACTTATTATTCACGTTTATATGAGCGTTGTTTTTAAAATATGCTATTTTGGCCGACTCAGCGTCTTTAAATAAATATTTTTAAGTAAATATAGAGCACATATTACATATTTTACATTATTTTAAATTCGTAATATTTATTTTTACTAAAAAATAATTGGAGATAACAAATTAATTTAAATTAATATTTTTTCTGAATTTTCAACACTAATTTATTCAGTGGCTGTATATATATATATATATAGTACAAGTTGTAAATACTATATATCAATTTCCTTTTAGCAACACAAAGGTTTGTACAATTAGTAGACATAATTACATTAATACTTATAATGTTTTAATTTGGTTTATTCAATGTATAATAGTTTAAAAAAAATTAAATAGATTTTTTGAAAGCTTGTATAGGTTTGTTGTTTTAAAAAATATTTAATTATAAAATACTATGCTATTAAGATTACATGATACAAGATAAGCAATTTGTAACATGAATATTCTTAAATTTAAATTACACAAATGTAGTTGAAATATGGGGAGAAGATCTTGACACACTGATGGCATAATTCGTGTATCCAATGTCTTATTAAATGAAATACTATCTTTTCCAATTTGTTAATTATTTATTTTATTTATTAAAATGGAAAATACAACAATTTATTTAGCGTTGTCAGTACGCGTAGCATTATTACGTTTTTAACTCCATAATACATTTTTCTTCTTATAAATACAGTAAAAAATATTTTTTTAAAAGTTCAACGCAATAATGTTTAAGTATACAATATATTGCAATTTTAATAGATATTTTATTTTTAATAAATAAAACATGATTATGAAGTAATTTGAATTTGCAATATTTTTATATTTAGAATAATTATTTTATAAATACAGTATTTACTGTTGTTTTACAAATGTTTTTAATTGTTTAATTTAACTTTGCTTCTTTATACACATTAGGTATCAGACAGTCATATGTAGTAAATGCTCTATTTATATATATTACAGTTTATATGTCTAGCATCTACATTGTAAATAGGTCATTGTTAGTTTTAAGTAATTTTAATAAAAACTGTTTATAGATAGACACTGAAAATAACAACTGTGCTATTCCACGTACTACGGTGTTTTCAAAATACTAATAAAATAATTTAGATTCGAGTGGAATGAAATAATAAGAAATTAAAAAATACTATATTTATTAAGATGTAATAATTGATTACTTTGTTTTATGTGTATTTTTCAAATGATATGCAGATATAGAATAATACTATTAAAACATTTAAAAAATTATAGAAATAGAAATGTACCCTTACAATTTTCCAACTTTGTGTTGAAAACAAGTTGTAGTAACTAATAATATTGTATTTTAGAAAATTTAAAACTCTGTTAATTTTTGCATGCATTTTGAATTTTATTTACTATTTTATTATTTTTTGAAGATTGGTTTAAGAAAATACATCATTAAGGTTATTTTGCTTTTGTTAATATTACGACGCATTATTCGTTAAAATATATATCGTTTTTTCACAACAATTAATTTTGAATTATTTTTCAATAATTTTTGTTTCAAACAAAGCAGAAATATCAAGTAAATACTATAAATGCTAAAAATTTTATTAATTTCAGGAATGTATTTATATTTAAAAAATAATTAATTAATTAATAGTTTATTATAAATTATTTTGTAAAGTGTGTGCTCCTAAACCGAAAGTTAATTTAAAATTATTATTGTAAACTACTTAATTTTAATAAGTATATAATGTGAAAGCATGTAATATTAATTATTTTTTTTAATTTATCGTTAAGATCGACAAAATCTTTTCAGTAGTGAACATTTTAACGAAACCGGACGTGGGCCCGCATTTTGTGCCGGTAGTAAAATTTAAACCTACTTTATGCATTGTCACAGCAATTAAAATATAATAAGTTATATGCGTTTGGAGTGGTTTATTTGAATAGGCAAATTAAGTCATTTGTGTTTGTTTGGAAATAAGAGTTAAACGTTTTTAATTTGTATAATTTCTGTTTATTTTGGTACTACTACTACAATTGAAAACATTAATTAATAATAATAATAATAATAATAATAGTAATAATTATTATTACTATACAAACTTTTATGAATTATTATATTGATTATATTTTGTTACAACTAATAGTTTAGAAAGGTCCAATCAGTATTGTAGAGTATGTTTTATTGAATAAAATATATTTTGGATCAAATATACACATTACACTGTAATAATTTTTAACCGTAAAAATTTGTAACAGCATGCCCTTTACCAATTGAACAAGGAAGTTGTAATTTTAAAATTGTGAACTTTGGTTTTAATCACAAAACGAACGGGTGTTTTGGAGCTTTGTGTATACGAGATGCGGTGGAAATGGAAATATGTTTAATGCTTTTAACGACTAATTAAAATCATGTGATTACAATTAGTACAAGATATTAAAAAAAATAAATAAAAAAAAACCCATTGAAAATTGAATGTTGACTAATTTTGTAAATTTAAAAGTAAAAACTTTGTGACCAGTAAATAATCTTTTTTTTCATTGAAATAATAATAAACAAAAATATTTAAATCAACAACTTTTATTATTGTTATTTTTTGAATTTATTTTGTTATTTAAAAATATATAAAATGTAATTTAAAAAGAGAGTTAGTTATACATTTAATACTAAACGGAAATTACTTTAAAATTACTACCACTACTATTAATGCTACTATCTCTCAAGTTAAAACAGAAAACATGAAAAATAAGAGTTTATTGACAAGTATCATTTTGAACCCTGTACTAGTACTGCTACCGATAATAGTAATAACGAAGTAAAATAAGGAAACAAAATAAAATGTGGCATAAATTAACTAGAGAACAAAAAATAATACAAAAAATTACAAAAGTATTAAATCTAAATTATTTTTTATGTCCAATTGTTTTTTTGTAAAAATAAATATCGAAAATTAAAAATAATGTCAAGTACTTAATAGTTCTTTTATATATACTTAGAAATATTTATTTAAAAAGGTTGAATTAGCCAAAATGGCATATTTTAAAAGCTACTTCTATATTAAGGTAGACAATAAGTTGAAATTACAAAATTTTTATAATAATTAGCCTATTATTATTTTGTGTGCTTAATTTCATTAAAAATGAACAATAACTAATTCTTAAAATTAATGTTAAACGAACATTCAAATCTTCTCTGATTGTGATGTCATAATAATTATCAAAATAAACATTTGATTATTCTAATCTAAGTAAACAGAAATAATAAAAATAATTTAAAACTAAAGTTTAACAAAAATTAAAAAACAAATCGAATAATTTATTATTTACGTTTAACCTTGAGATTCCGCTCATCCGCTAATTTTGGTTTTTGATTGCATCGTTCGTGAAATGGACGGTAGTAATAAAAATTGTTATGTCACTGAAAATAAATATCGTGCCTTTAAGAATTAATAAATAAAGGATTTTCAAGCAAAAAATTAGCAGATTTATACAGAGTTTCAACAATTTATCGGATTAATAACTGTGAAAAACCACAAAATTATAATAATGTTCGAAGGAAACGTATAACGACTACTAGAGATGGTTAGAAAATCGTTATAGAGTTAAAAAAATGTAATAAACCTGTTTCAGAAACCAAAAGAAATAGTTTAAACAATTTTACTTATTCTACAATAAGAAACGGAGCAATTGAATCCGTCTTAACTCTACAATCACCAAAGATCAAGCCATTTATTACCAAAAAACAAAAGGATGACAGATTAGCCTTTTGTAAACTATGGAGTGAACGACACTTATGTTATTGGCGTTCCGTATACTTTACTGATGAAACAATGATTTGGGACAAACCATTTGGCTTTAAAAACAAAGTGTTGTGTGGGACAAGTTTTCAAAAATATTTACTCCTGGTTGTTAGAAAAAAAGCCCACCCTCGACAAGTAATGTGTTGGTTTGGTATTAAGTTTAATCAACTTATCAAATGGAGAATTATATCTGGTACCATATATCATTCTTTATTTGCTAGGTTGATTATCCTTAATACCAAACCAACATATTACTTGTTGAGAGTGGGATTTTATTCTAACAACCGGGAGTGAATGTTTTTAAAAACTGGACCTGCACAACACTTTGTTTTTGTAGCCAGATGGTTAGTTCCAACTCATTGTTTCATCGGCGAAGTATACAGAACGCCAATAACACAAGTGTCGTTCTTTCCAAAAGATTAATCTATCATCCTTTCGTTTTTTAGTAATAAATGGCTTAACCTCTAGCAATTGAAGCATTAAACCAGATTCGATTGCCCTGTTTCTGATTGTGGAATAAGTAAAATTGTTTAAACTATTTTTTTTAGTTTCTGAACTAGGTTTATTATATTTTTAAAAAATTATATAACAATTTTTTAATTACCTGTAGTGCTTGTTACACGTTTTTTTCAAACATTATCGTAATTTCTCAGTTTTTGACTAATAAAAGGTTAACTCTATATAAATTTGCTAATTTTTTTAATAAGAATCTTTTATGTTTTAATTCTTTGTTAACACAATATTTGTTTTCAGTAAAATGAAAACATTTTTATCACTACTGTCCATTTCACAAACAATGGAAGTAGAAAGGAAAATGAGAAGATGAGTGGCATTTAAAGGTTAAACGTAAATAATAAATTATTCAATCTGTTTTAAAATTTTTATATAAAATTTAAAAAAAATTATTTATACTATTTTTATTTATATAGATTAGAATAATTAAATGTTTATTTTGATAATTACTGTAAGATCACAATCAGGCCAGATTTGAATGTTTGTTTAACATCAATTTTAAGGATTAGTTATTGTTCATTTTTAATGAAATTAAGCACACAAAATAAAAGTAGGCAATTATTATAATAATTATGTAACTTCAACTTATTATCCACGTTTATATAAAAGTAGCTTTTAAAATATGCTATTTTGGCAGACTCAACCTTTCTAAATAAATATTTCTAAGTATATATTAAGAAACTATTAAGTAGTTTACATTATTTTTTATTCTCAATATTTATTTTTTAAGAAAAAACAATTGGACATAACAAAATAATTTAGATTTAATACTCTTATAAATATTTGTATTCATTTTTTAAATAACTGTAATCTTGTCAAAAATACTTTGATCAACGTTAAATTAATCGTACAGTATATACTATACTCCGCATAATTTGAATCAGAAATGATTCAATCTAGTCAGTCGCAAGCCTGGATAAAGAAGGAGGGTTTGAGTGCCAGGTTAACAACCTGGTCTCTTTAAAAAATTATACTGCTACGGAAACAATCCAAGGTGACACTATTTCAGCAAACAGTTGCAAAGAAGTTATCGAACGTATCTGGATAACAGAATTACACACATGACAGGGTTGAGTAAAAACCAAAAGGAAGCTCAATCTTCGATTTGCAAATTCTTTAATGCCAACGAGACATTGTTGTAGTTGTTTTACTGTAATTGTTGTCTTATTGCCCCATGCTTATTTTTAAAGCAAAAGGGTTTTGTATAATAATGTAATAATATATATTAATAAGTATATGTATTAAAACTAATAAAAAAAAATCGCATTTGCTGAAATGCATAATCCCTACAAACTTTTTATGTCGAGGTGGCCTAGCAGTACAGCGCTCGACTTGGACCTAGTAGACATATGTTCGAATCCCACCATTGGCATTAAATGCGGGCCTACATTTGGCTTTGCTAAAATGTCCACTGATGAAAGCTGTTTGCCGTTAGTAGTAAAAATAATAAATAAATAAATACCAACTGATGCATAATCGAAGATTGAATACAGATCATCAACAGTAATCAAATAATTGAAAGTATTAAGAAGTACTAAATATTTAATAATCTATTTGATCGCTTTTTAATATAGTCCAATCAAGTAATATCATTGACGTTCGCACTGTTATGCGGTATTAAAATGATAAAATTTTTGAACATTTTAGTCTTTTTTATGTCAAAATGTTGATATAAAATAATCAAATTAAATGTGGATTAATTTGACGCTACGTTTTTGTATAAATGGCATTAGTAATTCCCATGTGACTGTGCTGCATTTCAATACAAAACTTCCTTCATCATTAAAACAATTTTTTATCGATTTAAGGTACCTGATCTAATTTTATATTTGACTGGTTTAGCATACTTAATACCAAATCGACACATCACTTGTTGAAAGTGGACTTTTTTTCTAACAGCCGAAAGTAATTGTTTTTAAAAATTAAGTCTACTTGATTTTTGTAGCCAAATTATTGTATTATCTGGGCAATAAAACGGAGGACCAATAAACCAAATGGCCTTTGGTTAATTTTTTGGTTTCTTACTAACAAACAGTTATAACGTTTTTTTTCAATTTTCTAACAATTTTTAAATTGTTGGTACTAGTAATATTTAACTTTATTCCAACACTATTATAGTTTTGCAGTTTTTGCCTATTTGCAACGCGATAAATTGTTGTAACTAAGTAATAAACAACATAACAACCATTATACATGTTTAAGCAATTAAACGTTAGTTTTTGATTAGCATGATGATGTTACAATTAGATCAAAGTTGAGTGCAAATATAGGTATACATTTTATTAATTTTTAATAAAATAAAATAAACGAATTAACAACAAACTGATTATAATAAAAATTATGTTATTTTTATTTCATTTATCTACGTCTTGTCATATAACTGCTTATATATTAAAATAAAAGTTTCTAAGTAAAAATAGAATCAAATGTAAAGTATTGTATATTATTTTTAATTCTCAACATCTATTTTATAATACTATTTTAAAGTTTTTTAGTATTTTAAGAAAATTGTAAATAAAAAATTATATGATTGACTAAGATTACAGTTGGTTTTGTTGAATTGCAATTTATTAAAAATATGTAATCAAGAACTCCTGTTTAAACAGACAGTAATTTTATTTTATTTAATATTTTTTTGTGTTTATTAATTTGATTGTTTTGACAAAAAACATCTTTTAGCAGTGGACATTTTAGCAAAGCCAAACGTGGGCCTGCATTTTAGTGCCAACGGTGGGATTCGATCCCAGGCCAACCGAGGTCCAAATTTTGAAATAAAGAATACTAGGTTGAATGCGCAATCGAACACTTTAATTGTCTTCCAGTTTGTATAATTTATTACGTGACAACTGATCTATATTATTGTTTATTTGCAGTCACTTTTTTGTTTTTAGAGGAAAACAAACTTGTTTTACATAAGTGCACGTTTGTTTTTGATTTTATTCAAATTACACCTAATATGCACTTTGATGATGTATGTTCAACGAATGTCGTCTGTAAACTTTCCGTTTTTACTAAATAAACAATTCTATTCTAAAACCGTTTCTGATTGTTATTTGGAAAGCAAACACATGTAATGCAGTCAACCAAATGTTAAAAAAATGTTTTATATAGACAATGTTTTTTAAAAATAATTTATTATTATTATTATCATTATTATTATTATGATTAAAACTCCGCCTATTTTGAACCAGAAATGATTCAGTCTAACCAGTCCCAAGCCTGAATAAAGGAGGAGGGTTTGAGCACAAGGTTAGCAATCTGGCCTCTGTAAAAAATATATACTGCTACGGAAACAATACAAGAGGACGCCATTCGGGCAACTAACGGCAAAGAAGTGATTGCACGTATCTGGATGACAGAGTTAGTAAGATGGGAGGGTTCAGTGAAAACTAAAAGGAAGCTCAATATTCGATTTGCAGAATTATTAATGCCAACAAGACATTGTTGTTGTTTTGCTGTAATTGTTGTCTTATTACCCCATGCTTAGTTTTAAAGTAAAAGGGTTTTGTAGAATATATAGTAATATATTATGATTAATATTAATATTATTATTAAATTACTTTTTATTACCTCATTAGTTATATTTGGTAAATTAATACATTATTATTATTATTATTATTATTATTATTATTATTATTATTATTATATTATTATTATTTATAAACACCCTGCACAAAAATAGTACAAAAGGTAGAAACAAATGAACTCTAAATCAACATGTTTGATAATAAATGTATGCATATACTTATGTAAATAAGGCTTTTTATCATTTATAACATATAAATAACTTCGTAAACGTACGTACACTAAATAATAATATTTTTTATAAAAATTATTTATTTTAAGGCATTTATGTAAGTACAGAAACAGCAAAAATAACAACAACAACAACAACAACTACTACTACTACTAAAACCGAACAAAATATAAAAAGTAGATTAGCAAAAATTCCTTCTTATAATATTTAAATAAAAAAATTAATAATTTATAGTATTTATTAAAATAAAATTAACTTATTTATATGATTGGTTACGTAGTTACTTTTTATTATTTTTATATTTGTACAAGATATTACACAATCAAATTTAATAGCTTGATAAGAGTAATAATATAATAATAATATAATAATAATATATAAGAATAACAAAATTATTTGATTAATAGACGGCATCCTTGTGACAGTGTCACTGTTTCTAAATATGGACGAAACTGTCTAATATTTTGTTAGGTTTCTTTCTCTTTATTAAAGGGCTATAAAAATGTATACCCTTTAATATTTTTTAAATATTCTGGGTGCATACTTGCACCTAAGTGCAAAAACGACAACCAAATTGTAATATTGTACACTGGATCTATGCTGTGTTAGTCCAGGTGCTTCAGTTAACTACGTAGAGGTAACGGTCAGAGATATTATAATTATTTAAAATTGAAACTTAATGCGCATTACTTAAATTATTGCGATTATTATCCTTCCTATTAAAAAGTATTATTATTATTGTTACTATTTTTCTAAGACAAAATTGTTATTTTTAAAATAACATAGATAGTTTTAAATGTAGATTGTGAAAATTAATTTAAAATGTAACGACAACACATTAATATAGTGATTACATTATAAGCATGTTAAATGCTTTACTAAGAAAAATGGTTTAATTACTAACTTTAATAATACAACACTTATAATTATTAACGTTTTTACTTCCATTTATGTAAAAATTAATAAACTGCAATATTTTAGAGCATTTAACGCTTGTTAAAATTTTAACTAGACAAAGCATAAGATTATCAATTAAACTTATTAAAGGAATATATTTGGCAACATACATATTCTTAAATCCAGTTTAAGTAAACGAAATTGAAGTATAAGTGAGAAATATTGACACATTTACGGTATAATTAGTATACCTAATGTTTTACTAAATTTAATGTTATTTTTACCAATTTTAATAATTTTAATTATTAAAAACTGCGTGACTGTGATAAACTAATTAATGCATCTTTATAAGTTTATACGTTTATTAGTTACATGAAGCATTTTGTTGGCCATAAATAGGTTCAGTATTTACTACATTACAAGAAATAGAATTCCAACACATTAATGTTTAAAAATGTAATATTGTTTACTTAAATAAATATTGTACAATTCCTAAATAAAATAATGGTAAAAAGTTTAGAAAAAGTATTAAAAAATATTAAAATTAAAAATGACAATAACTGATAAAAGTGATCTACAAGCATTAAAGAAAATAGTGGGAAAAAATAAGACATTTTTAATGCGAAATTAATTATTAGTATTGGATGGTTTTATTAACAAATTATCAACATTAGATATTGAAATCAAAAATAGCATTTAATAATTGATAGTGGGCCACACTCGGGTTTAAATAGAAGTTAAAATTTTATTTAAACAATTTAGAGAATTTAGCAGCTGTAAGAAGTTTATACTTTAATAACAACGCTTATATAAATGGAAATATTACATGCAATTTACAGTAATTAAAAAAAAATATTATTTATTTTTTAAAATTTTTTTAATATTTGTATAAGACGAAACATTTGCATTCCATGTATATTTTTCAAAAATGGTCGTATTTTGTGCTAAAACAAATCTGATTGATCTTGTTTGCTGTGTTTCTGCTTAGACAAACATACCTTGCCTTGTATATAATTTTGTAAGCAAAAGCATGTATTGCCAACACAATAATTGCTTAGCATCAACTACTCGTACCAATTATGTGTCGGGGTGGGCTAGCGGCACAGCGCTCGATTTGGACCTGGATAAGCGTGGATTCGAATTGAACGGTTATTTTGTCTTGCTAATGTAGGTATAACTTTATTTTTGCTAATTATGTTTGATTAAAAATAAACATGTAAATTTACAGTAGCGAGACCACTACCTAAATCAACTTTAGTTTCCTTTATTAATCCAGTATTAAACTAAATATATTAACTTGTAAAATATATATTACGCTATGAATATATATATATATATATATATATATATATATATATATATATATATATATATATATTAGTATTTTTGTGATTTGTCAGCCAATCCTAGTAAAAGTTGAGCTAGTCATAAAAATACGCTTTTAATTCCAAAACAAAAACGTAAAATGTTTATTTATGGCAGATGTGATGGAAGTAAAAATGGATTTAGATCCTTATCCGAATGTCAACAAAAAGGAACATTGTTTGTGATAAAGAAAAAAATAAAACAAAATAAAATACTAATTAGTAATTGTCTTAACTAATTTTTAAATTTTATATATTAAACAATTTCTTACACTCAATTGATAAACAATTACCTTTAAATACGTTTTAAAAAAAAGATTTATTTTGATTTTGATTTATACAAAAATGTGGTCTAATGGAATAATTAAGCAAAATTTTAAAAATGAGCTTAAGTTAACCAAAACGCTTTATTGGAACGGATGTATGCGGAAATGCAAGTTAGTTTGAACTAAAGTAATATTAATCTGGAACAATCTTGTTATACAGTTTACATTAAACATAATAATAATAATAATAACAAATACATTAAAACAAATGAAGAAAATAAACTTGCAAGTATTATTAACTAATAACAGAATAATAAAAATAAGATAGATGTGACAAATGTTGCAATATATATTTTTATTTTAATACTTTTTTTACAAACAACTGTAAAAGGAAAGTAATAAGTAATATCCAATTTAATTTACTGATGATTAGTAAATTAACAAATATTAAAAAATGAAATAAATGATACAATAAATAAATATGCAGTTTTAAAAAATATTTGTATTAACAGAATTTTATAGTACAAAAGCGTTAAAATTTTAACTAATTGTTTAAGATGTTAGACAATGTTAAATTTATTAACCATGCAAATATTTTTAAAATTATATATACAACAACTCCGCCTAGTTTGAATTAGAAATGATTTAATTTAGTCAATCCCAAGCCTGGATAAAGGAGGAGGGTTTGAACGCGCAAGGTTAGCAACCTCACCTCTGCAAAAAATTTATATTGCTACGGAAAAATTATAAGAGGACACCATTCTGGCAAACAACTGCAAAAAAGTGATTGCATGTATTTGGGTGACAGAGTTACACAAATGACAGGATTGAGTAAAAACCGAATGTAAGCTCAATCTTCGATTTGATAAATCTTCAATTCCAAAGAGACTTCGTTGTTGTAATTGTTGTTTTTAAAATTTAGTTTAAGCAAATGTATATTAGACATAGCTGGAACACATTGAAACACATTGATACCACAATCAGCATGTCTAATGCTTAAGTAAACAAAATTAATTTTTTTTTAATTATACATTAATCACTCATTCCAGTAGTTAAACACTACTTAACTGTTATTGTTTACTTAATGCATACTTGTGTGTGGCACTGATACATTTATTAGCCATATGAAACAAGTTTTGGCTATAAATAGAGGTAAACTGTCTAAGCATTAGAAATAATTATACTCAAGAACAATAATAGTAAAAGATACAATGTTGCCAATGTTTAAATTGGTTTGCATTGCATTTTTTATGAACAACGTGGAACAGAGTAAGCTAAATTTGTTTTTAATAATTTTTTTTTTTAATTTATGGTTATTGGCTTAGATACTTCAGTAGAAGTAGCTTTCAGCACACAAAAAATATATACAATTATAAAAATACAATACAATTAGCAGTATGTAACATAATAATTCAAAAATTGCTATAAACTTTTTAATTTGGAAACAACTTGTTTGAACATTCCTCTTTATAAATGTTTGAATTATTATATTAATTATCTATCCATGTGTGTTTTTAATTTACTGATTGTTGGTAAATGAACTATCTGTATTTCACTAATAATCCACTATATAAGAATTAAACAAAATTAAAATGTACTATGAACTACTATTTCAAGTTTCTGCATGTTCCGATTGGCCAAAACACTTAATAACTTATGTTGGTATATTGTAATTGAAAAATTTGCAATTAAATAACTTATTTCTGCTTACTGTAATACTTCATTTTTAATTTTTAATTAAAGTTGACAAAAAATAATTTGGCAATAGTAATCGTTGTTTGAATGATACATATTCATTGCAAACGCTACATTGTTATATATATGTATCAATATAATATGCATTATTATTTTAATTTCTTTACAATAAAGAACCAAGTAAGTGATTAATGAGATGAGATATTGTAGTTCCATTCCTTCATACTAAATACGAATCTTTGTTTGGATTGGCTAAATATTTATTTGCTAAGAAGACGTTCCCTGTAAAATGTTCAAATGGTAGCTACCAAATAGTAATAAAAAATAAATGACAGTTGTTTATTTCTAAACTAATAATATTTTTGAATAGCAAATAAAGAACACAATTGATACGTGGTCTATTTGAAAACCTTATGTTACAAAACGTTGGACGTTTTGTTTTGCATCATTACTGGTGTTTTATAAATGAAATCAAGAAAATATTATAAAAGTTCAATTTGTTAATTTGTTACAGTTTAACTTGCTAAATTATTTTTAAACAAAGTTATAGTAATATTGATTACTAATAAAAACGGAAATAAAGACAAAATGCATCCTTGATGTACTTATATACAATGGGTAACGAAATTGACCTATTATGATACTTAAGTCGTAAAATAACGTAGTACTTGTAGAGAATATTATTTATATTATGAAAAATTGAGTTTGAAAGGATTTTACTTAATACCTTGATAGTCTCAGATTTGAAACGGCTGGCAGAAGTTATAAACAGAAGTGAATGTTACATGAATTGTTGACATTAACAAGTTTGTAACTTTTTCTTTATATATTAATGTATTTTGGTCAATAAAAGACTTTTTAACAAATTACATGTCTTTGTTTTTAAGTTTTAATAATCGGAGGTATTATAATTTATTTCTAAATTGACTGTTGTTGTATTTCATGATTTAAATGTTTTATTGCGAATAATATTTTATATATTTCTGATAAAGTTTTTTTAAGGTATTTATTAATAAGTGTTAGATATATCTAATATAGGTAAATGGTGCTAAATATTCTTAAATATCGTAGTAGTTCAATATAGGATTCAATTTTGTTATATACATATATATAACAACTCTATAACAATTACTGTTGAAAACGTAGTTATTAAACTAAAATATCTGCCTCAATCACATAACTCAAGGAAGAACGTACTTTAATTATGCTATACTTAATGCTGTATCATTAATAAAATACAATTACAATTTCACTACTAATTATCGTTTATTTTTAATAACATTAGGCACAATACTTAATAAAAGATTAATTATAACCAAAATTATATAACTTCAACTTCTTATCCATGTTTATATGTGTTGTTTTCAAAGTATCCTTCTTGAATAACTAAATATAAAGCAACAATTTAGTACTTTACATTATTTTACACAGAAATAATGGCAGACAACAAATTAATTTAGATTAATTTTTTTGAATTTATATATTTAATAAACGTATCTAATAATTTGAAAATACTAGTTACCTAAATATTTTAAAATTAACGAAATGTACACTCATTTTATTTACACAAAATTCAGCAAAAATTATTAAAAAAAAGTTAAAGGTAGTAAATAAAGAAAATGTAGAAATTTGTAATATGGAATTTTAGAAAAACGAATAAATTTGTTAAATTTTATTTGAAAATGTTTTATAATGCATGTTTCATTAAACTGTCAACAGAGATTGAGACAAGTTGAGTTTTGTAAAAAGTATTAAAGTTATCTTTCATTATTTTAGAAGAAGATAAATTAAAAAATGGGTGTGCTAAACTTAACATGCTAGAGTTATGTATAATGTAAATTATGATAAAAATTACAAATAATTTACAAAAGAAGTTAGGTAAATATCTTGTCTACATAGTTGTTGTAATAACACATTTAAAGTTACTAAAATGGATTTATACTAACCATAGTTTGAACAGTGAGAATTAAAAAAATTAATTCAATTGTTATTTTTTTGACAAACTACATGTGCTTGTATTTAAGTTTTAATAAACGGATGTATTATGATTTATTGCTGAAACGAATGTTGTTGTATATAATAATTACCATGTTTGCTAGCTAATAACATTATATATATATATATATATATATATGTAGTACAAGTTGTGAATACTTTATATCTATTTCCTTTTAGCAACACAAAGGTTTGTACAATGTGGTAGACATAATTACATCAATAATTATAATGTTTTAATTTGATTTATTCAACGTATAATAGTTTTAAAAAAATTAAAAAATTTTTTTAAAAGCTTGTATAGGTTTGTTGTTTTAAAAAAATATTTAATTATAAAATACTATGCTATTAAGATTACATAATACAATATAAGCAATTTGTAACATGAATATTCTTAAATTTAAATTACACAAATGTAGTTGAAATATGGGGAAAAGACCTTGACACACTGATGGCATAATTCATGTATCCAATGTCTTATTAAATAAAATACTATCTTTTCCAATTTGTTAATTACTTATTTTATTTATTTAAAATGGAAAATATAACAATTTATTTAACGTTGTCAGTACGCGTAGCATTATTACGTTTTTAACTCCATGATACATTTTTCTTTTTATAAATACAGTAAAAATATTATTTTTTTAAATTTCAACGCAATAATGTATAAGTATACAATATATTGCAATTTTAATAGATATTTTATTTTTAATAAATAAAACATGATTATAAAGTAATTTGAACTTTTGTTAGTAATAATTAAAATTGTTGTTCATTCCCTAAATATATGAATTTAAAAAGTTAAAAATGTTGCTGTTTCTATAAGTTTTATCAAATGCGCATATTCTGAATATCTGTGATGCAATATTATAAAAGTTTTCTATTTAGAATAATTATTTTATAAGTACAATATTTGCTGTTGTTTCACATATTTTTTTAATTGATCAATTTCACTTTACTTCTTTATACACATTAGGTATCAAACAGTCATGTAGTAAATGTTCTATTTGTATATATTACAGCTTATATGTCTAGCATCTCCATTGTAAATACGTCACTGCCAATTTTCAATGTTTTTGTTAAAAAAATGCTTAGAGATAGATACTGGAAATAACAACTGTGCTGTTATACAAACTACTGTGTTTCCAAAATACTAATAAAATAATTTAGATTTAGGTGGGATAAAATAATAAGAAATTAAAAAATACTATATTTATTAAGGTGTAATGATTGATTACTTTGTTTTATATGTATTTTTCAAATGGTATGCAGATATAGAATAATACTATTAAAACATTTAAAAAATTATAAAAATAGAATTGTACCTTTGAATACAATTTTCCATCTTTGTGTTGTTAAAATATATATTGTTTTTTCACAACAATTAATTTTGAATTATTTTTCAATAATTTTTGTTTCTAACAAACCAGAATTATTAAGTGAATACTATAAATGCTAAAAATTATACTAATTTTAGGAATGTAATTATATTTAAAAGATAATTAATTAATTAATAGTTTATTATAAATAATTTTGTAAAGCGTGGGCTCCTAAACCCAAAGTTAATTTAAAATTATTATTGTAAACTACTTAATTTTAATAAGTATATAATGTGATATTAATTTTTATTTATCGTTAAGATCGACAAAATCTTTTCAGTAGTGAACATTTTAACGAAACCGGATGTGGGCTCGCATTTTGTGCCGGTGGTAAGATTTAAACATTTTATATTTATTGCTAAGTTTAAATTTATACGATTTTTTTAAAATACTAAAAAGATTCTAGCGTTATGTTCCGAACTAAATTGTGTTGGCTTTTCGAACACACATAACAGTTCGGAATTGTGAAATATATATATATATATATATATACATAATTTAGCATTGTTTATTATAAACATTATTGGTATAAATAATTTTTAGTAATTATATACAACGTGTCCAAATTAAGCAGAATAGAAAATGAAGTGATTAGAGGAAAATGGTTGGATTGTGTGGAAGCTAATATTAAAAAAGGGACTAACCAAAAATTGGTGCTACGGACAGAACCAAATGGAGAATGCTGATCAGAAACAGCGATCCTTCATAAAAGAGGGATAAAGCTGTAAAGAAAAAAAAAGAAAATACAGCAACGTGTATTCTAGAAATAGAGCACAATACGCAATTAACAATCTGAAATTGTTAACATTTAAAGATTTTAAAAATTTAATTGCAATTTCATTATAGTATGACTTTATAAAAAAGCTTTATTTTCTTTTATTTTTTAATTTTTTAAATATTGCTAATTTTTTAAAATATTTTGTTACTTAAAAACAAGTCTTTATAACAAAAAATATTTTTTTGACAAATACTTTCAATCATTTTTAAGATTGAAATAGTTTGTAACTGTCCATGAACTTGAATATTTTACAAACAACATAACTTTGTACGGTACATATTATTATTATTATTATTATTATTATTATTATTATTAAATTTACTAATTTATTAGAAATAATTTTTAGTTTAGAAAAATTAGTACATTTTTATTGAAATCAATTACTAAACACAGAATTTACCAATATTTATATATAGATAGATTATAAGGATTTTGAATAAAAGGAATAACTTATTTGGTTAACAAGGTTCTTTTGTAAAATATGTATAGACCTCCTTGTTTACACAAATGTTAAAACTATATAAAAAGACAATTAATGTTTTTATATTATTATTACATTATTATCATTATTATTATTAT